>SEMN01000664.1:0-260895 GCA_005408345.1 Macquaria australasica | reverse complement strand
TGTACTGTTTTCCAGGTTGGGTGTGAAAGGCTAAGAACAAGGCTTTCGAACGAGTTATAATTTAGTTTAGGTTTGGGTTTGATTAATAGGCTTGAGTCGAAGATGGCTGCAACTATCTTATTCCTCTGTGCCACAGAGCTCCATTGTTGTCCAAAAACTATTAAAACACATTGATGAGCCACAGTGTTGCACTGGGTGACATGTTCCTTCATTACCATGAACACACACACTGTAGTTTATTTTGACTAAATCCCACATAAGCCGTCCTGCTGCTACAAATGCATACCAGAGCACCAAATGTCGATTTCCTCCTGTCTGAGTAACATTTGCTAAAAACCATAACAGTTTGACATTTTGGGAAATACACTTATTTGCGTTCTTGCCAAGGGTTAGATGAGAAGATTAATACCACTCTCATGTCTGTCCATTAAATATGAAGCTCGAGCCAGAAGCTTAGCATAAAGACTGGAAGCAGGGGTAAACAGCTAGCCTGACTCTGTCCAAATGAAAATGAAGCTTTACTGATTTGAAATAACATTCTGTTTAGTTCTGATGAAGGTACATGATATCAGTAGTTTACATGGCTGGTACACAGACAACCCATGTAGCTCATTATTTTTAATTAGTGATGCAATGTGCAATCATAGTGTCATGGTCCACGAAGGACTCTTGTTTGGACTCTTGTTTGGTCTTGTTTCCTGTTTTATTTTTTGTAAATCCCTGGTCTTGTGTTCGTGTGTTATTTACTTACTGTCATTGTTCTGTTCCCACCAGTTTTGATTAGGTTCACCTCGTTGTCTCCTTATCTATATATACCGGTCCTTTTCCTTTGTTCGTCGTCGCGTCATTGATGTTGCTGATGTGGTTTGTGTGGTTGAGGTTCTCGATGTTCATGGAGTTGTTGGTCGTCTCGTCGTGTCATGTTCTTGGTGTCTGCCAGCTAGAAATGGTATGCCTTTTTTTTTGTCTACCTCTGTCTGAAATCAAGTTTGCTGTTTCAAAAATGACTGAGATATTATTAGTGATCATTGTAAACTGTATATGTGCCATGCTAGAACAGAAAGCTTGTAAGGTGTAGCAACAGTATCTTAAGGAGTGTGGCTTAGCAAATGGTCAATTGGCTTGACATCAAAACTTAAAAATAACATCAACTTTGGCTTTTTGCTGAGGTGGTGAACACAAACCAGATGAAAAAGTTACTCAACTACACTTCTCTCCTCTCCCTATGATTATAAAGCAGTGGTTTTTCCTGTTCTCTCTGTGCAGTTTGAAGTTCAGGAGAAATAGTTTCACAGCTACATTTTGGTTTTGCTGAGCTGGTCCAATTTCCTGCTTGGCTTCCTATTCATTAACAGTTGGGAGTGTATTTAAACATTTCTGTAAAATAGAACTGATTAAGCAGAAGGCAAATGGAGTGAAACTTAAAAAATGAAAATAATACTTTTCCACAGATCAGTTTTTATTGGAGTAGTATGGACATATGTACTAGTTAAACAGATTTTTTACCCCCCACAAAATCTCCATGGTAACACCAGAGGAGTTGGCCTGTGTGGTTGACTAACATTCTGGCTCCCTCATCAGTTCATCCATGATGTGACCCTTTCTCCCCCTCCTTGTCCTGGCAGGAGGAGGTGGCTCGCCTGGCCTCCCTGCAGCCTCAGGTGGACCTCCTGGAGAAGCGGCTAAAGGAGCTGAAGGAGGAGAAGGAAGGGGAGGAGGACCCTTCGGCCTTCCTGGACGCCGACATCAACGCCTTCAAAGAGCACTACCACAAGGTCCTGGAGGATCTGAGGGCAAGAGAGAGACAGCTACAACTGGGTAAGAGAGGAGAGATGCTGATCCCAGCAATTAATTTAGTCCAGAGCATACTACACTTTGTGACTCTTGCTTTTGTTTAGATGGCCTCAAATTCAATAGCTGGTGGGCACAGTTTGTTAGAGTAAGTGCTGCTTTCTTAAAATTTATAGGAAAGTTTTATTTTTCAAAACAACGCTTATTTTCATATATTTGGACATCATTCTTAACATTTATGACACTACACCAGCCCTCACTGTTGATTTATGGGGACTCACCGATGCCTCAGGATTATCTAAACCACTATCTGCAAGTCAATGAAACACTAACGTTAAAGCATTAACAAGCAACAAAATCTCACGGCAAAATCAATTCATTTCAAAGGAATCGCTATGATTGCTCACGGGGGAGAAGTAAATCAGCATGAAACTGAGTTTACCTTTGGTTAAGAGCAAGGCTTCTAGACAGTGCTGAACTTTGATGGAATGAGAGTCCAAAATGGAGGAAGCAATCACAGCTTATTAGCTGTATTGAACCATCCAGTTTTATTTAAACTGCTCCACAAAAGAGTTATGTTTGCAGACAGTGGTACAAAGGGCACATATCTAAGTCCCAGAAAGTTATTCTTTCTGCTTGGTTCTCTTAGCTTGCTAGATTATTATCAACTAGAGCACATTCATGATGCTCTTAACAAAACCGCTTGACACAAGTCCAGATGGACACTTGACTCTATGACAGCCATATGGATACTGCATATGTGTGGGTATGTGTGATGGAGAAGTAAGATATAACAAAAAAAAACTACTGGGAGCAGATTCCCTTCAGGCCTTTTCAATGGTTTTCCTTAGTACAAGTTACTGGTGGAACAATGGATCACATCAGTATTCAGTCAGTCCTGACTGATACATAAAGTTTAATACCAAGTATTTAAACTGTAGGCAAATCCTTGGATCTTTAGATGACAAATGATGACAGACTTAGAAACTGGCTGCCCTAGAAATGTTAAACAATGAACTTGAAGTAATGACTTGTTATCAAAATGGATATAAAAGTTCTCTGAAAATGTGTAAAAGCCTGAGCATTTCATCGAACAAGATATTTTAATTACCCCTGCAAAAATAAATGATCCTTCATTCCATTCCAAATAAAGGTTTATTGATACATTTATTGAACAGCTTTAAACAATGTTTCAGAGGACTGTAATGTAGCATGCTCTGATATCAGCAAATTATGGAGAAGAATTGTAGGCATTTGTTAGTTTGATTAATTGATGGCTGCTGCATCTGCTGTATCACAATCGCAATTATTAGTTGCACAATATTTGTTGGATGTGCTTTTCATTTGTCATGTCATCAGCAAAACAGTCTGTCAAATAGCACCTTTAGATGCACAGTAGTGCCCCTGTTGAGACTTATCCTGGTTTTAATCATATTCAGAATATTCTATGGAACATAAAAACTGGTTACTATTGTCTGATTCTAACATAATCAGGTTTCTGATCTTCTGTTCAGGACTGACATTAGATGTATTTAACAATGAAATGCATGCATTGAACATCAAGTTAAGTAGACTGGACATCTGACGTTAATTACAAAAAAAGTCTTCCTCTTCTTTGGCGCCCCTTCAGCTGGTGGGCCTGTAGGTGACCACCTAACCTGCCTGATGGATTAAAAAACAGCAAGGTAGCAGGATAACATGGTGTAGGGTCATAGGTGTCACAGGTGACCAAGATGGTGACAATCAACAAGGCATACATACTCCATCCTACCAGCAAACAGCATGTCTGAAACAGAAGCACTTTTTTTTATGTTTCCTATAATAAAAAAAGTCCTGCTTATTTAGTTTTGGCAGACCCCCAGGGGTCCTCTCATAGCACCAGGACTGGTACATCTTATGTGTTTTTGGAGACTGATGTGGAGTTCCAGTTCCTACTTTTTTCAAAACCAAGAAATCATAATTTTCCTTCCAAAATTTTACAGCGCTCCCATGCCTCTGCAGGAATCCAGCTCTTTAGAGGATGTAAGTGACTGTTCAGTTTCCCGCTGCTGAAAGTCAGCCTTGACAGCCTGCTGTAGCCCACACACTGTATCAGACAGATTTAGAGTTGCAAATGTCTCAACCAACAACAGCAACAATAACCCAACATTCAGCTCAGACACACTTACAGCAACGTCTCTCAGTGTGGATACCTGCAGGGATGAATACAGCACTCTTTCCATATGATCTCCTCTCCAATTACCACCACAAAAGCATTTATGTATTTGATATAGTACAGTGTGGCGTGTTGTTGAAGGTTGTTTAATAAATCAATCTGATAGGAAAACATTACTTAATATGCTGTACGGCTGATTTTATAGTTATTATTATAAGTCAAAGATGCAAACATTTTTAAACCACTCACAAATTATCAATAGCCTTTTTCAGAATCCTACAATAGCACTAATTACATGGCAAGTTGCACGCCGAGGTTGCCTTTTAAGTGAATGACCTGGGTGCAACAAACATCCACCTTGTTAACATATCCTTGGGCAAGACACTGAATCCCTGTCATGCTCACACTAACCTGATGTCTATGAAGACAGGGCAAGAGAAAAGAGAATTTCTGTTAGGAATCAAAGTATTAGATTTTACGCTGGTCAGGGTGGCACAGTGGTGCAGTGGTTAGCACTGTTGCCTCACAGCAGTTTCAGGCCAGCTGGGGCCTTTCTGTGTGGAGTTTGCCTGCGTGGATTCTCTCCAGGTACTCCAGCTTCCTCCCACAATCCAAAGAAATGCAGGTTAGGTTAATTGGCTACTCTATATTGCCAGTAGGTGTGACTGTGAGCGTCAATGGTACAAAACCAAAGTGTAAAAACGACGAGTTGTAGTTGTAGTACAATCAGCCAGCAGATTAAAAAAGCAAAACATCACCTTTAAGTATTTTAACTGTCGAATTACCATTAAGAACCCAGCTATGATCTGCTTGACAGAATCTTTTCACTTCTTTTCTCAAAAAAGGTTATTAAGCAGCTTAAGCTATTTAAGTTAAAACTGACTCACCAGTTTGCTTTGATATAAGAGAAAGATGTTAAAAGGCAAGTTCACAAATGCTCTCCAAAATTTTACTAGCCCATAAACACAACCACAACGTAGTGACACAACGCAAAGGAACGCATCATCATTACAGTAGTGGACGGCTTAATGTTGGTGGAAAGTCAGTTTAACAGGAGAAAAACTGAAAATGCCAAATGTTAAGTGGATGAGTGAATGAATGATGTTCAAAACTGATAGCAGTACCAAATGCAGAATTGGAGTCAGTATTATGGGTCTGACCAATCAGGAACCAGTACCAATTTAGGTCATCAGTATCCAGCCCTACTTACATTACATTGGATTGACATCACACACATTAAAAAGCTTTTCTAGACTCTTGGGAAGTTTTCAAATATAAAACTGTCATGGATTAAACATTAATAATTCAAAGAGTAATAACTGACCTTGTTTACAGTTAAAGGTGTTCTGTCAAAAGTTTAACGGACATCTCTTTTATAATAGTGGTCTATGGGGAAAATGCTTTTTGCGCTGCAGGAGATTTTTTTGTTGCAGTACTACTAGCAGCCACATAGACAAACTGGCAGCAAGGCTGAGTGGTGGCTCCATGTGTTTTATTTTATCGATAGAAGTACCATCACTCTTAGAGGTAAAATGTGATTGGTTAGTTTTAATGTCAAAGCCATCTAAGAAATTATAGCGGGACCACCAATTACAGAACCCCCTGACATGTTTTTTTCTAGCTAAGGTAAGATCCTGATAAGGTGAGACATAGGGGATTTGTTTCCTTTTCTGTGCTAATATAGATTTTGTGGTAAATTATTTTGATAATACTATTAAATATAAAATGAGAAGTAATGCTTTTCATAATTAGATCTTGATTTACCTCTCTGAGGGCTCTGACTGCTCTCCCCCGGCTAACAAGTAATGCCGAAAATGTCATTCAAAGGCTCTAATTTTAAGAGCTGCGATTGTCATCCTGTCACTAAACATATTCACACTACATGTCCAATTTTAGAGCTGGTTTACAAGTCGAGTGACTCAGAAACAAGTGTGAACATTCAGTCTGCGCTCACCCATGTGGTTACACCTTTTCACCTGTCTTCATGGTGAGCAGCTAGTGAGAGTGTCAGTGAGTCATTTAGTCCAATTTGTAGCCACTCTCACTGTGTGTGTGTGTGTGTGTGTGTGTGTGTGTGTGTGTGTGTGTGTGTGTGTGTGTGTGTGTGTGTGTGTGTGTGTGTGTGTGTTAAGATGCTTTCTGTGGCTTTCTCAGTGAAAACAATGACAATGAGACTTAATGAGTGCTGAAATGCTGAAAGCTGCGGCCATCAAGACAAGAAAAACTAAATCAGACAGACGCTGTGACAAAACGAGAGCAGATAGCTATGTATATCAATGAGGGAGAGAATGAAATGAGAAAACAAAAAGTATAACCTCTGAGAAAATGACACTGAGGGAAAAGACCGAGAGAGAAGGATGCAGAGAGTGGGAAGAAAGGAAGAGAAGGAGAGGCAGCTGGAGAGGGAAGAAAAGATAGAGAAAGATGCTGACAGCCAAGGAGACAAACTATGCTTCTTTACTCACTCAGACAGCTTTTTCCCTCATGCCACACACTGCACTTTTCTCACCCACGCCACAGCTGAAAATATCCAACACACACATTTAACTACTCACACGTGGATGGGTATAGGCATGTGTGCAGACACGCGCAGACAGATTACTGTGCCAAATTCAAGTACAGATGAGAAGCATATAGAAAAGAATGTGCTAGTTATTTAAATGATACTTTTTCCTTTTGTGGCTTTCTTTCTCTTTCTGCCTCTGAAGTCAGTTCATGTTAGGTCAGCACATTTCTTTAAGTCAGTTCAGTTCAAATCAGGGAAGCTTTATTAGCATGAATTGAAAAGAGTCAGTTTACCAGAGTAGCACATCATAGAAATATAGAAGTCATAAACTGCGGTGAATGCAAGAGTGAAAAGTATTCACACATAAAACATTTTCATATAGGAAAATGTGATTTTCAGATATTTCACAAGTGAACTGTTGCATATAATGTGAAAACAGATTTTCACATATGTGGGCTTTAAATGATAATACTAATACATTTTATTAATAAAGTCTAAGAGTCTACAGTCACGCAAGCAGCTCCGTGATGCTGTACTTGAGCTAACATCAGCATGCTAACATGCTCACAATGGCAAACATGCTGATGTTTAGCAGGTATAATGTTTAGTGTTAGCCTGTAAACATTTGGTATTTACCACTAAACGCAAAGTACAGCTGCGGCTGATATGTTATTAGTTTTGCAGGTATTTGATCATAAACCAAAGTATTAAACAGATAATAATTTTGACCTGATGATAGAGCTCAACGTCTCAACAACAAGTAGATGCTGAAATCACCAAAGTCTGTAGGGTTCATCCTCTGGGGACCATGAATGGCTGCCTAAACCTTAATGGCAATCTGTCCAGTAGCTGATGAGATTTTTCAGTCTGGACTAAAGTGGTGGACCAACTGCCATTGCCGTTAACTCAGCTAAAAACAGGAATAAAGCAAGCCTGGCTTCAAACATGGTGGTTAGAAATTACTGGATAAAGTACGAGGGAGCCAAATGAGCTAAAATCAGGGTAAGTTATACAGTAAAAGTGTGATTTGAGAAGTAATTTGAAAGAGCACATAGACGTAGCTAAGTGGATCTTCTCAGGCAGATCGTTAAAAAAACAGGTGTAATGTGATCCCGTCTTTTGCTCTAGTTTTGTATAATAATGCTTTGATTAAGGCAGGTGAAAGCGTTGCAATAATCAAGACGTGATACATGATAAAGGCACGTATGGACTTTATGACGGATATCTGTCTTGCCTGGATTTATTTGAAGAAAAGTGGTTGCCATCCAGTTTTTTTAGACTGTTCTCTAATATGCAGTATACCAAACTCAGTGGGCTTTATTGGAATGTATAGCTGTGTGTCATCAGCATAAAAATCAAATTAGATGCAATGCTGGCGAATAATATTACCCAGAGTAAGCATATAGAGGGAAAATTAAGGACCCAGAATTGACCCTTGAGGCACTCCAAACCAAGGAAGAGACATGATTGTATATGGAAACACAGAACCAGTTTAGGGCAATGCCAGAATTTCCAGCCCAGCATCTCAGCCTGTCAATAAGAATGTGTTGGTCAATTGTGTCAGCTGGTACACTTAAATCGAGTGAACCTAAAAGAGAGCACATCCCAACAAAAGAGGGCTTTTCCTTAATGTGTTCTTTCCAATTGCACCCAAAGGTAGAAAAATAATACAGACAGTTAAATAAAAAATAATAGTAAATTTATGAACAATTATTTCAGAAAAACTCACCAGCAAACTTTCTTAACACAACCTAGCACAGCAGCATCTGCAGGTTTTCTCACACTGGAGGATAGAAGAGTGATAAAATATGTATTCAGGATGGTATTTGTCCATATGTTTGGATATTAAAGTAAAAAGTGTAATTCAGTGTTTAAGTATTTGCAATATACAGTGCTACAACAGCATTGATCACCTGACAGCCTCTCTGACATATCTCTCTGTCTCTCCCTGTCTGCCTCTAGTTTTGGAGAGCTTGCCCCCGGCTCGTTATAAGGAAACCATATCAACACTGTTGGCATGGTTACAACAGTGCGAGGCCAAGCTGGCCATCCCTTCCACAGCCGTTACAGAGTATCCTATTATGGAGCAGAGACTGAAGGACGTTCAGGTACACACACACACACACACACTCCCACACTTGATGAGTGATATATTCCTGTTTTAATATGTAGTTTGCATGCATTCAGAAGTTAGACGATTTTTGTGCCGTCAGAGCCAAATAAATGTTTGAAAAATCTTTGTGCTTTTGGTGCCAAGGTATGATAACAATCTGGCTTTACATTCACACAGTATGAGAGAGTAGTAAAAACTCTACGGTATATTAACTGTATTGTAATGTACATATTTATTCATATATCTCCATTGAGCTTTCAGTATTTATATGGTAGTTGTCTTGCAGCTGAAGGGGAAAGCATATTGAGCTCCATGTAGTTAGACAGTCCATTCTCCATTAGGAAGTTATAGTACTGAGTAGAATCAGATGCATTAAAATGTATTAAAATCATTGTTTTTGATGCTGAAACTAAACATAATTGGAGATCTGCTATAAGAAATGTCCTGAGTGTATAATGTATAATGTATACACTATAAATGAGTTGGATCAACAGTTGGATCAACTGAGAGAATGCACTCATATAATCATTACTCATCAGTCTTTAGTCTCAGTATACATAAAGATATGAAACATAAACAGCATGCAAATAAGAATATCAGCATTTTACAATTTCTGCATAACAAAGTCTACTGTATGCTCTCAACATGTTCCTCTGGCTTGATCGTGCAGGGAAAAGACAGTTTCCTTCTTTCATACATTATTGGGTCTATTCAACTTTTTGATACCTTCATAATTTTCAAAATATTAAACTTTATTTCAACTTTATTTATTATGTAAGTGAAGCCTTTAAACCCACGCCTCTTCAACCGACACATACTCATTCATACTTCCACTTTGAAATTTTGGCACTTTCACACATTAATTCAGCTTTTTCATACCTTTTTCATATCCGTGCTAATACCAACTGGCATTTCAACTGCTTACAGTACAGTGCAGACACTTGAACTTTCTTTAGCGCTTCTACTTCTATTCTATTTTTTCTCTCTTCTTTCTTTCTCTTTTTGAGTTTCTTCTGTTATGGTGTATTGTTTTGTATTATTTGTGAAGCACTTTGTAATTATGTTTTTAAAGGTGCTATATAAAGAAAGTTATTACTATTATTATTATTATTATTATTATTACTTAATCTGAAATTTCAACTATTTACACGTCAACTGACATTTCAACAGCAATCATCTTTTACTCTTCAACTTACAGTTCAACTGCTTTCATGTACTCTTTAAATGTGTTCTACTGCTTCCAGTAATTACACTTACACTGATATTTCAACTGCTCTCGTATCTTACTCTTCAACTCACAAGTCAACTGCTTTCATCCCCTACTCTGCCTTTTACACTTCAACTAAAGGTTTGACTGTTTTCAGTAATTTAATTTGATTTGATTAATCTTCAACTGACACATCAACTGCTTTCATCTCTTACACTTCAACTCCTTTAGTGCTTAAACTTCATCTATGACTCTTCCATATCTCTTAAGCAACATGTTATCATTTTAAAACATTTTAACATTGTTTACTTTGTTTCAAAAGCTCAGTATGTTAAGACATTTGAACTATTTTAGCTTATCAGTTAACTTATCAGGGCTTAGATCATGTAGTGTAGTGTAATGTTGGAGGCTGGTATAATGGCAGCTCACTATCTGGTATGAATCACAGGTAATTATGCTGTTAGGTGGGTATACTATAATCCCATCACCCACTAGGAGTCGAAAGTGATTCAGCTGATAGGTGGATTTGCTCCGTATCACTGTGTATGCTCTTGCTGCTCAGATCTGTTTACAAATTCCCATAAAATGACAAAATGGGGCTGGCTTTATAATCCTGTGGGGCTATATAACACTGTAATCAGATTTTACTATGAGTAGTAAAGTTATATTGCCTCTGGTGATGCCAAACTGCCACAGCAGCACTCTTTTAAAGGATGCTCTTTGAGGTAGCAGGCAGAGGATAAAGAAGGGAGAGAAAACAGATGACATGCCCCATTAAGCAAGAGTCTGATTCATACCCACAACCTAGTGAGTAAATTGCTTGCATTTGATACACTAGGACATCCCCAAATCACCGTTGTAAACATAAAATCCCTGTAGAACGAATCATTAAGGCAGATGGAGTGTCCTTTTAAAAAGAAGAGGTCATTTTCAACTAAGTTTGCTTGAAACATAAGCAAGTGTTAATAGCAAAGGAGTTTTTTAGTGGCATACTACAGTATATATTTTTTAATGTTTTGTCTTAAATGATGTTTGTATATGAACTTAAATAAACTGAAAGTTAAGTGAACTGAGTTTGAATGAACCAAATCTTCTAAAAATGACAGCTACAGAAATAATAAAATTATATATGTTTCTGGGGTTTCTGCTGTCCTCCCCTGGTCCTGCCCTTTGGTCCTCCCCCCACCTCTGTGGCTGGGGATGTTGTCACGGTCTTGTTTTTCAAATTGTAAACCCACAAGACCCAGCTCGCCTCCACCTCCCATTATTACAATGATTAGTATGTTTTCCCCCTTTTATTTCTATTTATTTTCCCCCCATTCCTATTCTCTATATTCTATATGAACAATTTTTTTTTCTCGTCTTTGTCGTAACCCCCTCACACACCCTCACATTTACATTTACATACATACAAACATACCGTAAATTCTCAAATAGTGGCTGGGGCCTTTATTTACCTCAACTGCAGAGGGAACCAGGCCTTTATTTGAAGCAGGCTTATATTAAATACAAGCCTTTATTTCTAAATCCCTCTGTTTGATAAGTATATTTGGTCAAATGAAGCCACCTTGTTTTCTGATCTGCTCCCTTTTGCCTTGTAAAATTTTTGTTAAGCATTATGCTGTTACTACAAACTCAACAAATCCTATATCTGTTTCAAATTAAAAGCCTTCTAGCGTTTCAGTGGACAGAATCCCTTCATTTCCAAGCAAGGCTTTCATTGTGAAACATTTGCAGGACTGTCTTTTGGAAAATCCAGTGACGGTTCCCATACAGTACTTAAAATGTAGCTATTGCCATTTTTGATCATTTAGTCTTACATTTGTGCCATAACATTTTGTAATTTTAGGTACTGTAAATTCTCCTTTAAAATCCAGTATTCAAATAATGGCAGAATCTCTAATAGCCAGGGTCAAGGCCAGCATAAATAAATGCTGGGTTAAGAAACATTTAGGAGGTTGAAATTACCTGTAGCTAACAACAAAGGCTCACAGCATAATGTCCATTTCCACAGCACTAATTCCATCGGTACACAGTGATGTTATATTCACCACTCTGCTGCTCTCACTTCCTATTTTTTAACAGAAAAAATGTTTTCATACTATTACTGTTTTTTCACATTAAATGCCTACCTACAAAAGGAAACTTTTAATGTCAAAATTCTGGAGGAAGCGTTGAGTTTAATGGCCACTTAACATCGTTTGTGGGTGTGAAAGTAAACTTTGTTGTGAGCTCATAACTTATCATTTATTCACATGTTAATCATCTATTCATAATCATTTGTTTGTACACTTATTAATATTTAGTAATTATATGATTGTGCATTTACTTTAATTAGTTAATAGTCCCAGTTCTATTCATGTCTCTTCTCTTGAACTCTTATCTAGTTTCATGTCTTCAGGTTTTGTGTGTTAAGCAACGTGACTCAACGTGAGGTCAAAAGGTCAGCTCTATGGTACAGAGATGTTTTTATGCTTTTCAGATGCACGTTAAGGGTCTTAGTATGTTTTTGAAAGTTCCTATAGGTTTAAATCTATCGAGCCATGTAACACTGACCAATGGAAAAGAGTTTCTTCATCTCCAGAATACTGTAAAAGCTGTATTCTTGTATCTTCTCTCTGAGATAGAGAGAGATGGCTGATGACTTCTGTTGTCTATCTCCTATTGTACAATATATGTTTGTCAACGATGTGTAAGTGTTTCTTGCGTTTTGTTCAACTAAAAGAGCATAGGCAGTTTTTCCACAACATGGGAAAAGGCTAAGTAGAACACCTAAGACGACTCTTGCTATAATGCTGGAATTAATACTGTGGAAATGGGCATTATACTGAATTTATCAAGACAGCAGGTTAACATGGAGAAAGTGTTGTTTGTATTAACTGCTGAACAAGCAAAATTAGAAATGAAGGCCTGTTTCTAATATAAGCCTGTTCCTATCCTGGTTCTCTCTGCCACTGAAAAAATAATAAAATAAAAAAATAAAGGCCCCTGTCACTAAGAATTTACAGAATATTCTTATTCTTATTATTGTGGAATTTAAATTAAAATCTTCCCAGTTTACATCATTATTAAATAGCAGTTTAAGAGTTTAATTTAGATGTGCAGACCCCTATAATCCATATTACCAATTTAACGCCTCACTGTGAAGCCTAAAGCCTTGTTTATACTCGTGCGAGAGACCGTGGCGTGGGCCTCCGCAGATAGTGTGCGAGCTATGTTTGTTGCAGTATTCTCCAAAACGCCAGGGGGCGTACAAACAAAACATTCTGTGAAGAAGCAAGAAGTCAGTGACTGTTACCAGAAGAACGTCACAAAACAAACATGGCTATGCGCGCTGCCCTACAGTTCCTCAGTGATGAGGAAGAATTCATGTGTTTATGGCTATTAAAAAGACAAAAGCGACGCAAGAGGAGATGGTCTATCTGTATAACCTTCTTCTGCAACTACTGCTCCAAACCGAGAATCCTCATCGTGAATGATTAAATGAAAAGGGGAGGGCACATAGTGGGTGCCTCGTCACAAAAATTCAGAGGCACGCGACCACACGCCGCGACGACTTGCAGAGCCTTCGCATTCCATGCAAGATTATGTGATGACATCATTTTTGGAGTGTGCACCCTCGCGCGGGGGACACCACTTTGAGCATAAACCTAGCTTTAGTGTGGACTTGCAAACAGCTGGTGTAATTCTGGGAATTACCATAAGTCCAATTCCATGTCCAAAGCATGATATGGTAAATTGTCCAGGCCTGGGTACAAGAAGGCTAACTGGAGAGTCAGGAAGATGTCAGTCTGCTCACACTCACTTAGTCCTGAGTAGAGGTCGATGAGGTTGATAAGTGTTATTGTAGTCCGCCTCATCTGTTGAGTAATGGCCGTTCCAGTTTGACATACTGTAGATGCTCCCCTGCACTCGTCTTTCAAACCACCTGTCTTCTCTGTCCAATATGTGTACATTGCTGTCCTCAAAGGAGTGCCTCTTGTTTAGCGGTTGTGTTGCTGGGTTTGAAAAACACAAGGACATGGTGGTGAAGATGCTCCTGAGTTTCTCAGGTACTCCATCCACGTAGGGAATGGCACTGTTGTTGCATCTGTTCTTTTCTCTGCATATTCTTGTGGTGATCTTGATGCTGTTTTGATGAAAGCTCCAATTAGGTAGCCACCCCAAGCTTTCAGGGCTTCCTTGAAATGCTGATAAAATCCTCTTTCATTGTGACTTTAAAACAGAAATCCATCACTATAAAAACAATATAAAATTACAGCCTACATTCATAACTTGCAGTTGTTTGCTGTCCTGTAGCCTGTAAACTGTCTTCATTTAAAGCAGCAGCTCTAACAGCAAACTAAACTGTACCTTCACAAACCTAAAAACAATCATTTGGATTTCAATTTCAGTGAAAATCAGTGTTTTTGTGAAACCCGACTTGCATCTGCTTAACATGCAGAGAGCAGGCCAGAGCTGGTCTGCTGTTGGTGTGTGTTTGTCTACAACTCTGCAATTATGAGGGGCGGGTGAGCGAAATCCCAGTGGAGCAAATCAGTGTCTCTGTTTATCACAATATCTACGTACAGATGCACACACACACACACACACACACACACACACATACACACTCAAAAACGCCAGTGCTGTGTGTGTCAGTATGCATACAATACGGAGGCGAATACATACACACACAGTCTTTTTTCATTGTGTCAATGTTATTCCGTATTTCCAGTCAAAAGAATACAAGGTCTTTTGTTCTTCTTTTATTACTTTGTTGTCGTTTTAGAAGTGTTGATTTTAATCTTCAACTTAAGTCAAGGTCACACCATAGAGGAAAGTGTGTGTGTGTGTGTGTGTGTGTGTGTGTGTGTGTGTGTGTGTGTGTGTGTGTGTGTGTGCGCGCGCAGTCAGCCCTCTTTAAACTTGATAATGGTCTTGTAGCATAGCAGGGAGATCAAGCCTTGTAGCCTGAGATTAATTAAAGTTGATTGTAGATAATAATTAGGAATTCACTCTGCATACTGATAAGCCATCATTAATTTCCAGCGCAACTGTTTCCCCTCTTGCCGCTCAGAGAGACAGGATTTAAGGCGTGTGTGTACATGTGTACACCTGTGTGTGGTCGGAAACCTTTCCTTAACCAGATCACAGTATCATCCCTCGCTGTAGTTACTTTGTTCATTAAAATAATGAGCGCTCCTGTCAGGTGGGAACTTGGTTTGAATCCTGACCTACTGTCAGAAAAACAGAGCTCTAGCAGATATTAAAAACAGCAATGATTGGTTGAGGTAAAGTAACTGACGGCAAGAGAGATGATTATTAATATCATCCACAGCTACTGCTAGAAGTTATTAAAGACCTGATTGCAGCATTCAATCACTACCTATAATTTTGGTGTTATTAAATCTCTCATTACATCTGATTTGTGTTTTTGCAGTAGGGTGATGTAGTGAGAAGTGAGTGTGGGGGGGCGATATCGATTATTGACTGGGGACTGCAATTAACTTCTTAAAGCCCCAGATGATGTCTACAAACCCCAAACCCAAAGATATTTAGTTCTATGTAAAACAGAGAAAATCCTCACAATAAAGATTCTGGAATCAATGAATGGCATTTTTCCATAAAAATGACTTAAGGTTGGTAATAAGGCAGGTCATATTAGCTGTCGCTAATATGACTCTGAGTAACTTGATGACAGGACAAAATAACATCACTGTACAGCCAAGTGTTTCTGTAGTTCAACAAGATTAATTACAGGAGTCTCATTCTCCCAGTTAAACTTTCATTCGTATCAGATCATTTTCAGTCAGTACCATCAGCACGATGAAGCCCAGCTTAAACGCCTCGGTTTCTTCAAATATGTTGCTTTTAAACAACCATTTCAGGCCAGCAGTGGTGTCCGACAAGCCCACTCTAAGCAGTCCAACCCTCGTGCTTTTTATCAAGAAGCTTTTGAAAAATAAGGTGTGTCACATTTACTAGCTGCAGCTGTTATTTCAATGTATCAGATATATATTTAATCAACATTATGTAAATATAACTATATCTATATAATATATATATATAAATAAATTATGTGATAAATGAAGGTACTGAGGCCTACGATGACCTACAGATATTAAAGGGTGGCTGGCTCAGTAGAAAGCACTGATCATTTGTCCAAATGCCTAAAACAGCTTATGTTTACCTGACAAGGACCTCTTGTGGCAGTGTGCATTGTGACTGTAGTCAGGTAGGTGGAAGCAGCATGACGTTGACCTCTCAGATACGACATCTGGATGTAAAGGTGTTGTGTAGTACACCCTAGCCAGCATTACTAGCATTGCAAGCTTAAATAATCAAACGTGCAATCCATGATTTTTTGCATTGTAATGAAACACATGAAACTGAAACTGTAAGTTTTTTAGATTATAGGCTTTATTTTAATGGCATTTTGATGACTATATAACAGGTTGTACAGTATCTCCTGGACATATTTCTCTATTTTCAAAAGCTGGTCAACAGCAGATAAAAGCCTTTTACATACATTACAGTGTTACTGCACAGATTTACAAGGGAGATGCCACCACAGTGATGGCGGCTTGTTTAAAGAGTAACTTAACACTAAATCCACTTTTCTGAGTTAGTAAATTACATACACAGTCGCATTAATACACTATTAATTGATCCTGGTCCCCGTTTGTAGTGTTTATTGCAACAAAAATTTGTGAAAAACTTGTGATATATCCCGGGACACTCTGCCCCTGAATTCTGAGGCAACATCACGTTCACAACCCCAACCCCACCCCCAACATTTATAGACAGCTACCAACTGTGAGCAGTGTGGACAGTATGGAGTACACTGAGAGCGCGCAACTGTGAGTAATAGTAGTAGAAATACTGCAGTTGTAGAGATACTACTACTACTACTACATATAAGTTAACATATAGTTGATCAGTGTTATAGTGTTTTGGGCAAATCTGAAGTCACCGTTACTGCATTTAATTTCATCCTTTGGGTCATTCAAGTGAAACGTGTTCAAGATAAAACGGGGTGTTGGGCTGTGCTTTAAACAGTCAATGTCTTTCTCTAGTCACTGTCTTTACCAAGTAGTTTTTTTTTATCTCAAACCACAATCTTTACCTAACTGAACAACAGTGGTGACTTACCTGGAAATACTCACATGAATCATTTTTGTAGCAGCCATTTGTAATAGTTTTAGGAGGCACTGACAAACCACGTTGTCCTGTGGATAGGGGCACCAGATCAATAAACGTTCATGCTGTACAGGTCATTTTGGAAGGCAGTGGCAACCAACATATTCTGTCATTCACTTTGGAGTGCTCAAATGGTATAGTAATATCTTCTGTAACTGTTTTGAGGTAGTTACAGAAAGAGTCAGAGGCGTGTCCATGGGATTCCTTGCTCTCCAATGGAGCTGGATTAAAAAAAAATCATTGAGAGAATGGAGGAGGAAAGAAAAGAAAAAGCACCAAAACTTTGAGCAAAAAGTGTCCCTAATGCCTCCCTGCTTGGGATTCAGTGTTGCAGCAGAAGGACTGTGGGTAAGCCATAGTAACTGACGGATGTCCTATCCAGGGGCTGTGCTTGAACTAAGCTAAACTAAGCCTCTGAGCCACCTTGGTGTGAACGAGGCTTTCTTCCCCAAAATCTTCCACTGCAACCCACCTAAAGTTCACCAGGAATTCCCTCACCTATCCACTTGCAATTCATCCTGCACAGCAGAGTAAGCAAAATCAAATAGTGTGAAAAGGCTTTCATTACAAAATGTTAACTGTGGCAGCCAAGTGTTGTGGCGGCTCATAACCTCTCATGCTCGCCATCCCTCACTCTCCCAATCTCACCCCGCTCAATACTGTGTAATGTAACAGACAAGCTGTTAAAATTACTTTTTGCCCAAAGTATTTTGGTTCCATGGCATTAACATGAGGTTTGGGAGCACACATGATAGATGGTTATTCGATAAATCAGATGTAGATGTGAGCCGTGTTTTCTGCTGCGTTTCTACGGAGACTTGTTGATGAATGTGTCATGAAAGGCCGGCATGAGGATTGATTTGTGGAGCGCTGGGCAACCCTTTCCTCAGTATGAGGCTGGGTTAACATGTGGTTAATATGCTATACAGTGTATGAATTAACTTTATAATTAGATATAGTTCATATTATTTCATTTGGATTTAATGATGGAATATATTTAGAATGATTTTATGATTTTTTTGAACAACACCTAAATGTCACCAGTGGATGATTTGTTTGTATTTTCATAGATCCTCACACTCTCAAAAAGAGGCAAATGTGATGCATCCACTGATATACAAAAATACACAATATATATCACAAGTAGATCTCAATAAATCTTGCATGGAAGGGTGTGTATTAGTAACCAAATACAAATATACAGTATTATTCAGATATGAACAGATAATGTGCCAAACAAACAGCATAACTCAGTCAAATCAAAAAACATTGACATCATACACACACGGCTTAAATCAGTAGAACTCCTCTTTATCAGGATACCAGTCTATCTAATGTTCATGGAGGATACATGTTTATAAGTCCTAAATCCTAATAAAACCTTTTTGAAATTACATAAAAAAGTGCTTCTTATAACTTCAGATCTCGGCTCAGTCATCACATTCAGACTTTTTCTTTAGTACCAGAGTGATTGTTGTCTGTACACTGCAAACAGGAACTACTAGAAGCCAAAGCAACATGACTTAACATGATGACGATTTGCCAAAATGGAAACAAACATGGAGGTGTAGACAGTTTAAAGTTCAACATTCAGACATCCAGCAAGGTTCATCCTCAATAACTTTTCATCAGTTTTCACCAGATCAGTTGTTCAGTGCAGGATTAAGCTGACTGGTGTTCTTTTTATCTTATGATGTTCATGACATTGAAGCCATGCACCTTTCTGACTTGACAGTAGACAGAAAATGACCAGCCAGTTGGGGACCATCTCAAAAGTGCATGCAAAATAGCCAAGAGAGTGTTTCAGATTTTTGTCAGTTGCTTTCTTTTTCTTTTCTTTTTTTCAAAGGCACTTCAAACCAACTTTATTTTCACCTGGATCTCCTCCCACTGCTGCAAAGACTTATTTTAATTTTAATTTTATTATTTTTATTTTTATTTTTTATTATTGCCCAAAGAGCTCTTCTGACTTGTTGTTCTTGTACTTGTATTGCATTCTTTCTGGATGAGCACAGAAAAGATTGCGACAAGTTTGCAATATGAACCACAGAACCTCTCTCTCTCTTTTTCTCTCTTCTATCTTTCCATCTCTCTCCCCCCTCCAGGCCCTCCAGGTGGCTCTGGCTGAACACCAGGGGGAGGTGGACTACCTGACCTCAGCTGTGGAGCAGGTCTTCCAGAAAGCTCCGTCAGACATCAGCCAGAAGTAAGGCATGGAAAATAATAGAGTGTTGTGTAATTTATTGAAAGAAAGAATTAAAAGAGATGGGATTTTGATGCAGATTCCAGTAGTGAGTACAGTGATTTCAAACTGGTCTCAGGGTCCAGAATTTCCCTTAGACCAACTTAAAACAGATTCAGTTCATTTCTATCCATTCTGCCTGTCAGTGTATTCCAACCCAGGACCTTCTCACTATGAGGAGACGGTGCTCACAACTGTGCTGCCTTTCAACTTTATTCAACAAAATAAAAACGACCATAACAAATGTAAAACTGTAGCTTAAAGTCCAATGAAATAAGAAGCATTGCAGCAAGAGAGTGCATTTACCAACTCTTAAAAAAACATATAGATTCACATTTTTTCATGAAACAAGTTTCAATGTTCAGTCAAAGTCTTTTTAGACTAACACAGATAGGGTCTTTTGTACTAAAATGTAGCTTTGGAAGATACGACTTGATTTGACTAACTCAGACTACTGCAGCCTCATATTAGCTTCAGCGTTGGCCCACTGAAATCAATAATTGACGCACTGTGACATGAGCCCCGTGTCAATTGATTCTACTACGGCGCACTGCAGGCATCAGATTTGAATGCCAACACCACAGAACCAAAAGTATTTTAGGAAAAGGTTGCTATTTAGGCAAAGTTTTTGTATATTACAGACACCCCCATGAAGTAGCCTACATCTTCTACACCACAGAACCAGCAGTATTTTTGGAAAAGGTTGGTACTGCGGCTGCAGAAAAAAAAGAAAGCTTTGGTCGCTGGGTCCTCATTTGACACTCCAAAATCGAAACAAGGTCGGAGTAATGCTTTTGTGTGCCTTTGGCCATTTAAAACAAGAGGTATACTTCAAAATGTGCGCGTCAGACACTTTCAGTGCATTTGGGCCTTGTGGCTTTTGTCATCATTTACATTAGAAGCTAGGCATCTCTAATGGCCAGTATGAACAGGAGCAATCAAAAACATAACTCCAATTGTTCATAACGCCATTGTAACAATTGACTGGCTCTTACTTAGGGCTAAGAATCACTGCAATAAATGCACAGGAAATGGCCTAAACAGGAAGTCTGCATTGGTAAAGAAATATGTCAAGTCACAAGCCAATAAGCCTCTGTAATGTTCTGTAGGTATCGCACTGAGATGGACGCACTCATGGCGCGTTGGAGACGACTCGGCACCACTCTGACAGACAATGCCCAGAGAATCCAGGAGCTCATGGCCAAACTGATGCAGTTTGAGGTGAGACTGATTAGAGGGATTAATATATGTTGCCTAAGAGTCAAGTCTGAGAACCAAGCAATACAAGAATTTGACTTGATCTGCTGGTGGACATATCTTAATTTCAATACCCATTCTTGTCTCTCCACCAGAATGATGTAAAGACTTTAAAGAAGTGGATGGCAGATGTGGATGTGTTCCTGAATGAGGAATGGCCAGCGCTGGGAGACTCTGAAGCCCTGGAGAAACAGTTGGAGCAGTGCACGGTGAGGAAACCACGCATCCTGACATTACTTTGGACCAAACTATCGCTTTAAATGTCCTCGTTTGAACTTAGGTCGCATTATATCTTAGATTTCTTACCAAAATATTACTTACTTTTTTTTCTAAAAAAGAAAATGAAAGGTTATCAGTGCAACAGTTCTCAAAAGGCTCAAAGGGGGGGCAGGTTGATAAAAGGTTGAGAGTGGTTTACACAGAGTAGATAAAAATAAAATGTTCTTGGGATAAAAATGCCCCAGAGAATTCATAAAATAACCGAGAGTCAATAAAATATCCCTTAAGGAAATGGATAGGAAATAAAAAATGAGCAGATAAACACCTTTTTCATGACTACTTGTAAAGAAAATGAAATTAAAAAAATACCCAACCAAAGATTCCTCATTAACACCAAAATGATCCACTCTGAAATATGAACAGTCATACTTCACCTGTAACCTCCCTCATTCACTCTGATTGGCCAGGCTCTGGTGAATGACATCCACACCATCCAACCCAGCGTCAACGGCATCAATGAAGTGGGCCTATACCTAAAGAAAGAGGCAGAGCCGCCGTTCACCATCCACATCCAGAAAGAGCTGGATGAACTCAACGCCCAGTGGGAGAACGTCTGCAAACAGGTGTGTGACCTTCATCCAGAGAGTGCTTTTGTTGTTTAGTAGATGTAATGGTTACCACCTGCTTTCGTGTGTCCATGTAACTTTGAGTGTTTGTGTTATTGTGTGTTTTCCTCTCCTCCGTCCAGGCCTATGCTAAGAAGTCCGCTCTGAAAGGCGGCCTTGATAAGACCATGGCTCTGAGGAAGGAGATGCAGGAGATGCAGGAGTGGATCAACCAGGCCGAGGAAGACTACCTGGAGAGAGACTTCACATACAAGACGCCTGAAGAGCTACGCAAGGCCGTGGAGGAGCTCAAGGTGAGTGTGTAAACCAGACATATAAGGTTGTGGAGGATCTGACAGTGTGTGCAAGTGCAAGAGAGGGAGGCAGAGACAGAAATCAATTCAAAATATGCTTTATTAACGTGACCATGATTAAGTACATTATTGACAAAGCAGGTTATACAAGTGTTTGACTGAGAATGTAAAGGAAAAAAGACAACAATGGTTTGCACATTACTACACTATACACAGCGTTCATAAAACGTCTTGAAAGTTTGGAAAATATATATATATAATTTTAACTGTTATGTTTTCAAGGTAAGGAATATGCTTGAATTTGAATATACTCCTTGAAAAATGCTTGAGTTTCAACATAATCAGGTGTTTCATCATCGACACAATCACTCATGGAAACCAAAAACGTTAAATATTTGCAATGAAACGATCCCATCATCATATTTGTTTGTTGTCTCCTGGCATTTATAGTAACAATTTAGATGTGATGATAAAGGCTTCAAGAGTCTGGAAATGTTTGGTTTCAGTACCTTGAAAGTGCCTAAAAAGCTGTATGAACCCTGTATACAATATCACTTTACTACAGTATGCAACAACAGCAACTATCATTAATAAACTTTAAAAAATGAAAGAATGTATATGATAACATCACATTAGTATATCAATTTAATGTAAATGTAATGGTAGGAGGCATGGAAGAAAATGGATAAAATAACAAAACTTCGAGTCCACAGCCATGCTAGCCGCTCTGTGAGGCTGTGCTTGAGCTGAATTCTAACATCAGCATGTTAACATGTTCACATGTTTTGTAGTAGATGCCCTGTGTTTGATGTACAGCTCTTTTTCTGTAGCCAGAATTTGGTTAGCTAAAAACTGATAGTGTGAGGGCTATGCTGAGGCCGAGCACCGTCATAGGAGCTGAGCCCCATAACTTGGCAATGCAGCCAAGTCTTTTCTCTGTCACTCTGTTTTGATCCTGGTTAATTCCAGGTCGATAACGCCCCTGTCTGCCTGCCTCTCTTTTCATTGTTGAAGTTGAAAACCAGCTCTTTCTTTCTTTCTTTCTTTCTTTCTTTCTTTCTTTCCCTCTCCCTTTATCTTCTTCCCGTACCCTCGCTCACAGCTTTGTGTCTCTTTTTCAAACCCCCTCTCCTCTCGCATTCCCTCCATTCCTCAATTTTTATATCTAATTGCATCGATTCACCTATTCACCTCCATACTTTTTTAGCTTTCATAACTTTAATGCGATGTATTTGTGATGTAAATTTATGACACTATTTGCTTTGTGATATACCCAGAAGCCTTGGCAGTAGCAGTCCCCTTCCATCCACCCCTCCTCCTGAAAAGTTTACTTGACTTTACTAAATTAAAAATTGATTTCACTCTGCTTGCTCTTGCTAATCTCCCCCTCATCCTCCCTCCTTTCACCACCTCTTCCTCTCCTCTATTCCCCCTTTGTGTTCCGAGCTTAAAGGAAACTCCATTCGTGAATCTGTTCACTCGCTTATTCTCTTAATCCCCCCGTCTACTGCTCCCTCCCTCCCTCGTTTGGGAAAGTATTAGCTACATTCCTTCATTCATTGATTCGTTGGCTTACTTTTTCACTCCGTCTCTCTCTGTCTCATCACACTCTGTGGCTTTGTCAACAGAAGATACATTGATTCATTTTTTTGTGCATCCATCCCTCCATTCATTAAGCCCTCTCCTTCTGTCTTCCTCTCTCCCTACCTTCTTTTGCTTTACATCTCTTGCCACCTGTCTCTCTTTTCTCTCAGATGACTTTTAAGAGTTGCATTGATATGACAAGGCTTGTTAATCAACTGAACTTAAGGTCTTTTTCACACAATTCCAGTTTTATTCCAGTTTTTCAGCCACAGTTTGTGCTGACAATTTCAGGTGTTGGAAATATAATAGATCTTAGGCAACAACATCTTACAATAACAACATGGAACAAGCATAGTTAACTTAGGTGCGGTTTTTGACAGGATGCCGGTCATTTTATCACTTTCAATTCCATAGCTAGTCGCTCCTCTCCCTTTGCAGAAGGACCAGCTGATGATGTTTTTTTCTCTAAATTCTACATACAATCAACAAAAGAGATTCAAGACATCCATTTCTCACCTTATATTCACATACCCCTACCTCACATCTGCATTTTCTACTCTTTCTGCTTCAATTGTTTGACAAATTAGATAACCACCCTGTTGTGTTCTTTTACATGTGACTTCCTGCTGATTATAGAGCCAAAAGTCTTATACCTTTGCATATTCTGACAAGGGAATGTGCCGACACAACAGAAACAGATGTCTCTACTTTGCAAACGAGAGTGAGAATATTGCGAGCAGCCGACCTTAAATCTGCACTCAGTGTCTGCACTTGTGTTAAATGCTCTGCAACCCATGCTTTCTATGAAATGGTTGTGTGGAAAGAGAACTGTGTTAGAAGAACCAGAAATTATTATTGTGGTATATTTCAACCTTCACTTTGTATGCAATCGCACCGCCTGCTTGGCCATCTGTCTGACCATACTGTTAGTCTTGTTACATCAGAGCTTCACTACTCTTATTTAACGAAATTTGTACTTTCACCACCATTGTCTCATAATCACTTATTAATTTCTCTCTTTCTTTGTCTCTCAATCAGAGGGCCCAGGAAGAGGTCCACTCCAAGGAGCTAAAGGTCAAACTCCTGACTGACAGTGTGAACAGTTTCATCGCCAAGGCTCCACCCACGGCCCATGATGCCTTGCGGTCTGAATTGGACGTGTTGACGGCCAACTACCAGCGCCTGTGTAGCCGGCTAGATGGGAAATGTAAAACTCTGGAGGTACGAACTTTGTCTGTAACCTGTCTCTGTCTTCTCTGTGATCATTTGGATTCATCATTGTGTTACTTGGATAACCTTGGCATGCTTTGGGAAAGACGAAATGCACTTGAAACTTTTAGCTTTTAACTCCTATGGAGGAAAGGAGGAGATGTGTGTGTTCATATGTATGTGCCCAAGGTAAAAACCCCCTTACATGTTGGGTCAAGGTCAAGGCCGTAGTGCTCACATACATCAGTGCCACCTCTGGAGGGCATGTTGCTGTGTGTGTGGGTAGATGAGTGTGTGAGTGTTATCAGAGGGCATATACAATATATTATAGATGAGCTGAGGTGAAGCAAGGTTAGCCAAGCAGCACCATTTCAGGCTCTTGTCCTGCATTTTAGATGGTACCTTTAAATTGTAAGCTTCATCAATTTTAATGCCTGAATAAATGTTTGAATGTTTAATCTGGAGGTTTATTGAGAAATTATGTGATAAAAAGTGATGAATCGTCCCTATGAAAATATATTTTTTAACAATTTGGGTGAACTGACTCTTTAAATGAACTGAGAGGAGAGAGGCCGCTGTATGTTTTGTCTTTGTGAAATGTACATGTACTCTACTACATGCGCCATCTAAGCATAATAATAATAAACACAACAAAGCAAAAAGGGGAACCTGAGTACCGAGCCTGAGTACCGAGCCGATTCCATTCCCAAACCCTAATAAGATAGGTCAGTGTATCTGAGGAACAAAAGGTATCTTTGTAAAAAAACAGTGAAGTCCCAAAACTCAACAATACAACACCTCAAATATGCTTTTGGATGCTTTTTGATTTTATGTTTCATGAAACACTGAAATGCCTACCCATGTGTAATGATCTGTGCAACAAGGCAGCACCCACAGTAACTTACAGGGCAATAAAGAGTGTTTTCATTATTACTACATGTAGCCATATATAGTAATAATTTATGATTAGAGAAGCAATGTCACTACTGCAACTATTGTGAGACAAAACTGAGAACTCCCTGTAATAATAAACTTAGATTCTCCAAAAGAAATGGAGTTTGGAGTTCTGTTGAAGATAAAAATGACAGCTCTGATGGAGCTCAAGACTGCAATGTTCCAAATGTTTTACTATATAAACTTAGAATCTGTGAGTAACATCTTACCTGTCTGATGTTTAGAAAAAACACTGAAGCTCAATTGCCATTAAATCCCATGGCAGATTTAAAGAATTAATAAAGTTAGCGCTGCTCTGCCATGTGCATAAAATGCGCCCAGTGCCTCTCTTAATTTGGAGATGCACATATCCTTCCTGCTGCTGTGTGATGACTGCAGGTATTTAGTGAAATCATAAGAAAGGATCTGACATACAAAAAGCTGTGAGCATCTGAATTTCTGCAGAACCCCGGATTACATGTAACGACATGATTAATCTAATTTTCACCCTCACACCCTCTCATTTACAAATATGTTGGGACACCGTCTCAGAAGGCATACATGGCAAAGAGTAAGAAAGGGACGAGATAAATCTTTGTCTGGAACAAAGTGGTGGACCAACTGATCAATAGACCAACATTGCCATCCCCAGAGCCACACCATAGCGTGGCTAAAAATTGGTTACGAAAAGTGCATACTCTAAACAAGTAAAGCTAAACTAGAAAGAACTTACATGCTCCTAAAAAGAAAACCAACAAAAGTGTGTTTTTCCCCAAACGGAGGCATTTTCATTCTCACAGTCCCATTATTGAGATGTTTTTAATCAGGATTTTCTCCAAATCTCAATCTACTTTTAGGAATGACAAAATAAGACAGATTTTTCAAGTAATAATTTCTACATTTGAAGCCTTGAAGGTATGACAAATAATAATCCATTTTGCTATTTTATGGGGAGCCATCTTTCCGTTCAACCTGCCCAGCACTGTCCCAACTGCTCTTTTAAGAGCCTGTGTCCAGATCCCCCCTGCAGCTTCCTGAGGTTCGACACAGAATGAGGAAATGGGAAATAAAGACAGGTTCATTAAATCAACTTGAAAAAATACTTAAAGAATCAGCGATTCTAATCCAATACACTTTTTATCAAATTCAGCAAACACAGTCTGCTAGCTGTCCGTTCTGTGTGTGCGCCAAAAAAAATCTGGTGTTTGTACACAGCCCTGGCTCTGTAAATGGGAAACAAACAAAACCACACAACACTCTTCCAGCCAATCAGCAACAGGCAGCATTCATGCTCGTGCACAGGACTTCTGCCAGCTCTTCCATGTGCTCGCCCACAAGGAACAGAGCTACGCCGTGATAGTAATGAAACGTAAATAACATCCGAGTATAAATATGAACAATCTTCCTCCAGAATCGCTAAGCCCACCTTTAAATATTACATGAAGAAACAAGGGGTCATTTGTATGTTCTTATCCCGAAAACTACTGTTATGCGATTAACCTCCACTGCATGAATAATGCAGTGGAGTTTAATTGCATTAAAATGTGGAGAGCTCTGTGTGTGCTTCTCAACACACACAAATTGTGGCTTTGGTGCTCTCTGTAATTTTTATTGTCGGTGCTGAAATGTGGTGAAAAGCCTGACATTCAGACTCTGTCCTGTGTGCAGAAGACATAGATATAGCCGAGCAGTGGAGTGGCTTTTGTACTTCCCCTTGTTTTGGGCAGCGTGAGCGCATGATACAGGACCTGAGAGCAGGTATCTCTTTGTTTCACAAAGATAAAGTAGCTTTTGGCATTTTGAAAAGCTGTTTTTAAAATGCCTGTCCACTTGCTGATGCTAGAAACTACATGCTGCCACCAACCATTAGTTGGTGCATTACAACATTGCCAAGCACTTTTTAAAATTGTTTGTTTGTGTCTTTGTAAAGTGCGAAATCTGCTTTTTCTTTTTAACATATTTCCCCATTTAGATCCATTTTACATTTAGGAAGCCAGTTCAATCACTTCAGCCAACTGTTGCTAATTTGCAGATGGAAACAAACTCATCAAACATGTTGATGTTAAACAGATGTTGATATGACAGCCTGCGCTAATGCTGAAAACATGAATCTAAAACAACACCAGGAGAAAGTTGAGATGGCGTCTATAGTCATCTGCTGCCACCTGTCCTTGTCTTTCTCACCTCACCCCTGTCCTCCCTCCTCCTTCTCTCTGTCCTCCCTCGATGTGAGTCTCTTCTCCATCTTCCCACTCTCCTCTCTGCCTCGTGTTCTTGAGAAATAATTACCTCTGCGTCTTGGTATTCTTGGTAATTCAACTTTATGGTTGAAGTACTCTCTCTCTTTAACTGTCTTTTTCCGCTGCTCTCCGACCGCCGTTCTTCCTGCTAACACATAAAATGTCAAAATAATTAGGCTGCATCATCTGTTTTATTTTTTTATTTTTTTATCAATCCATTTACTAATCCTTTCAATCTCTGTCTCTCTCTCTTCTTGTCTCTTTCTGCGCCTCCTGATTATTTTGTGTGTATATATGTGTGTGTGTGTGTGTGTGTTTTGCAGGAGGTGTGGGCGTGTTGGTGTGAGCTGCTCTCCTACTTGGAGCAGGAGAACGCCTTCCTGGACCAGCTGGAGCAGAAACTGGACGAGACGGAAAACCTCCAAGGAGGAGCAGAGGAGCTGCAGGAGGCGCTGGATGTGAGTATGAAGAGGAGGAGGAGGAGAGGGTGCACACTTGGACTTTTTGTAGGACGTTAGGAGTAAGCACTTGGTTGTTTTTTTTATTGGTGAAGTAAGACAAAATATAATAACGTTACAGAACCTATATGCAACAAGCCAGGCTTTACATTACAGAGACTCAGACAGAATATACGGCACAAGTGCAAGAAGGGGTTGATATGATGCAATATGACATGATGATGTGTATGTTTGTGTGTGTGAGGCAGGTGCTGACTTCAGAAAGGTGCAGAAAGTATGTGCAGACATTAAATAAATGAAAGGAAAAAAATAAAGAAGTGTGTTTAAAGGGGGACCAGGGGGACCACTGGGGTCATGAGGTGGAGGAGAGGGCAGGATGTGTTTTTTGGATTTTTTCTCTCTTTTTTAAATTCTCTCTCTGCAGCAAGACGCAGGTGTTTTTCTACAGACTCAGTCAGTGTTCGAATTGCACCGTGGCTTTCGGGGGAGCCCTGTTTTTCGGGGGTGGGGGCTGGGAGGGTTCTGTGCATGCGCATACATGAATGTACGCGCCGACGTGCAAAAATATACTATCAATACATTTCAATTCATACAGAGAATTTTTAGCCTGGAACAACAAAGAACCAGGAAAATTATTCACTGTTGCAGCATTATTTTAATCGCTAATGGCCAGGGTCTGAAATTAGGCTTTTTCCTCACCTACCATTGTGGGAGGTAACTGAACATTTCTAACACTTTAGAATTGTAATATGGAATATATCATGTAACCTTAATCCCTGACCTGGACCTGTGTTCAGTACTTTTGTAGCTTCTACCCAGATCTCTATGGGTTGGAGTTTTGTGTCACTCCTGTGTTCCTGATATATCATTCAGAGGAAAGGATTCATTCAGAGGATTTTCATCTGAAAATGTAAAAGAGATTATGTTAGGAAGCATGTGGAGGAAATAAAGACAGATTCAGCGTGTTGGCTTCTCTGATGATACTGATGATATGTGAGATAGGCCTCACACAGAAAAAAATATTTTAAAAAAGTGAATCCAATGGAATTTATATTGAATCGTGTAATTAGAGACGCTGCAGTTTCCTGGCCTTCCTTAGGAAATCAAGTGAAAGGCTTATGTGTTATATCTAACTTGTTAATTTGCTTAAACTGGGCTTTTGCAGATTGCCTTAGATGTTAAATTCAGGGATTTGGTGCGATTAAACAATGCAGAAAGCTTAAAGCCTCTAGACCAGGATGCTTTCTTTCATTTAAGTTAGTACAGAGCAGCAGAAATGCAAATAACTGCCCACTCAGCTGTATTTTACTATGCTAAACGCTCTACTGACATCAGCCAAACAGACCTTTTTGGGGATTTCAGGAGATGTGAAAAGCTGTTAAGCACCGAGGTCAGGCGAACAAGGACTAATCGACCTCTTTTAGCCTCTCTTTTAACACTCTTATCCTACATAATTTTCAATATGCTTCTCCTACATCATCATGAGTCATCTTCAGACAAAACAATATCAGTTTGCATGCAAAAAGGCTGTGTCACAATATCACTCCCACCAAAGACATATCACTTAATATAAGCTAACAAGCCAGAATTTTTAATTTCAGACATTTCAAAGTGGTATGGCAAAATAAGAATGAGCCTTGCGTGATACTGGTCAGTGGTGGATGTCGGATTTGAGCTGTAAAGAATACAACTGTGAAAATGTGATTGATGATATTTTGTGTGTGTGTGTGTGTGTGTGTACAGAGTCTAGAGGTTCTTTTGCGGCACCCAGAGGACAACAGGAACCAGATTCGGGAGCTGGCCCAGACGCTGATGGACGGAGGCGTGCTGGACGAACTGATACAGCAAAAACTGGATGCTTTCAACACACGATGGGATGAACTTATGGCGAGGGTAAGCCACACAGAAATATACAGCATGCATACACTGATGAGGACGTGTACACTAATGCACACCATAGGAAACAATTTGGAGGGAGCTATCCAGGGTTCGTACAAAGTCTTGAAAGTTTGGAAAATGCTTAATTTTAACCATTATGTTTTCAAGGTTAGGAATATACTCCTTGAAAAATGCTACTGTACAGCTCTTCCACAGGGCTGCCAGCATGCAGAATAAAACCTCTGCAAATTGTTTCCATCAACATATTTTTAAACACATTTTGAAGTGTCGCATTAGAAAAGCTGTATGGAAACAACAACATTTCTATAAAACTTCCTCAATTGCACAAAAAAGTTTTTTTAAGTTCTGACGTAGTGAACATTTAACTCACATGACTGATCAGCTGTTTCCACTGAACCGTTCGTCTCAGGACAGCATGAAACATGGCAGTACTAGCTGACATGAAAGAACAATTAAAACTTGCCCAGTAGCAGGGTTCGACATTAACCATGGTCCAATGGCCCGTGGCCACAAAGTAACTTTTTGTGGCCATGGGAGAGAGATAGACATGAGAGATAGACTATGAACTAAGAGACTGTGAGAGAATATATGTACCATATGTTTACAAAGAGTTTACAATTGAATTAAATTATTATAAAAATACATTTCATTTTGTTAATGTCTTTTCATTTATTGAAGTGTCACAGTGAAGGAAGGCTGTGTTAAGTTGCGTTAAAATGCCTTTTCTGTAATGTTTTTACATAACTTTACATTTGGATCACCAAAAATGTACTTTGGCCACCAAATTTAGGGGTGTGGTGGCCTATGGGGCCAGTGCTTAAAAGTGCATCTATCCCTGAATAGAAACAAATTCCTGAGGACCTCTCTCAATTTCTCTCCCGTAGGACTTGTTTTGTTTCCGGTTGGCAACCTCTACTTCTTCTACTCTGTTTACTGGTGGATTACAGCCATGTGTAAAGCGTACCCTATACCTCCAACTTCTGACGAAACTACGCTTTGCCATGAGTCCAGTTTATTCGCTCCAAACCATTTGATGGAAACGCGCCTTTTTCGCAGTTCTTTTTTGCGACATTTCAAAAGTTTGCTTAAAATTCGCTTGACAATTAAGTCACCTATACACAATAACAACAATCTTAAAGGTTCATTGCATGTCACACTGTGCGAGAAGAGTCAATAATGTCCCTTTTAAAGCATTTCAAATGGTACGCTGAAACTTAGAGAGCAGTTCTACATCTGTGATTCTGATTCTGTTGCATGTGCGGACCAATGAATATGTCTGTAAAAATCTACTTAATGACACATGTCCTGATACAGGCCAAAACATACACTTAGAGATACAAAAACATGTCATATATAAATACATCTTACTGCTAAAAGTGGTAAATCTGAGCAATAATTCAGACAACATGATCATTAGTCTGCTGCTGCAGCGTTTGACATGACAGAATAAAAACTGGATTTTTCATTTAAATCCTTTTCAGAGACTTTCAAGTGGAATTCCACTCAGTTCAGGAATTCACATTATTGCATCAGCCAAGGTCTGTCCAATCAGTATTTGAAGGCTTTATTGCTAAACACAATTTTTTCAAGATAAAAAAAACTGCAGTTGACCACTCAACATCAGTGGAAAATAGTCTTTGAAAACTATTCTTAAAGAAGAAGTACTTTAACTTGTTTTAATTTTTCTCAATCATTTCATGAAACCTTCATAGTTTCACACTGAGGATTTTTTTTTTTTTTTTAATGAACTTCGTCTTTTGCGCTCCTGTATGATTTAGGAATGAAAATGTTATAGTTGAATTAGTTTCATTCAGTTGGAGTGTAATCACTCCTGAGCCAAACTACATTATGCCTGCACCACTACAACTGTATAGTTAGTTAGTTATTAGGTATAACTTGACCTGCAAGCGGGTATTCTGGGGTCCAGCAGGCAAATGTGGACACTTCATACATCCCTGCTTCTTCACGCTGTTCAGCTCATCAACTGTTGGTGGCAGTAATGCACATACAGACATAGCAATGTGCCAAAACAAAGGCAGTAGAGAAGAAGATATTTTAAAACATTTGCAAATGTTTTATGAGGACAGAAATACACTCAACATGTTTGTTAGACCTCAAGGATGCACACAATGAGTTTTGGTGGGAAACACACAATGTAAGTCTAACTTTTATTTGTTTACGAGAAAACTCCACAGAGTACTTTTAATGTCTAAAGGGCCAAAATGAAAATGAAAATCGTGACTTCTTTTTCCTATTCACACATCTGTTGAGAGAAACACCTGAACCAACCACTATGAGCATAATAAAATATGATCATGAAATAATATGACAAGATATTATACAAAAGGCAAGAGTGAAATGTATTGAATAAAACTAGGGCAATTTAAAAAAAAAACTGAAAGGAAATTATACAGATTTCTAAATAAAGTCGAAGCGAAGTGACGTCACTACCAGATTATTTATAATTATAATTTATATTTGAATCAGTGGATAACATTAAAATAAATACAAATCTATTGTATGATACCGACTGGCTAGGTTCACAATTTAGTTGGATAACGAAGCATCATCTGCATTACCTTTTTCTGTGTTTTTTTACAAATATTTGCATGGCTTCATTTGGACAGAGGTGCTTATGATCGCAAACATAGTTTTAAATTTAAGAATTACATTTTATAATCATTTTAAATGGAATGGTAATCTGTGAATTGACCCTATAAAGCTTTGGGTCCCTAACTTTTGTGTCAGTGCGTTGGATCTACGCACCAACACCTCCTCCTTATCTTCTTTATCCTCTTCTCTTTCAAGCTTATTACCCATCTCTTCCTCCTGCCCACCTGCTGTTCTTCCTCTTCCTCCTACTCTTTCACATCTAGGGCTGAAACAATTGGTCGATTAATCAACTAGTCCATAGAGAGAAAATAATTTGACAACAATTTAAATAATCGATTAAATACTTAAACACCATTTCACTGGTTCAGGCTTCTCTAATGTGAATATTTGTGTCTTCTGTAATAGCAAACTGAAAACGTAGAGTTTTGGGCCGTTGACCCAACAAAACAAGTAGTTTAATATGTCAACTTGTGCTCTGTGAAAGTGTAATGGGAAATTTTCTGACACCTTTTAGACCAAACAATTAATCGAGAAAATAGATTGATTAATTGATATTGAAAATCATTTGATTTGCAGCTTTATTCATATCCATATCTTTGTCATTTTTCTTTTCCTGCTCTTAACCCTCCCTTCTTCTTATCTTCTTCCCCCTCCTCTTCTCTCATCTTACCCTTCCTCGATTTATCACACCATTCCATTTCCTTTCCATATTTCTCTTCCATCTCCAACCTATTCCTAATCGTCCCCTTTCTCCTCTTCTCTCTCCCTTTAATCCCCCTGCTTCTTCATCAATTCCTTCCTCCTTTTTCTCCACCTCCTCACTTTCTGATCCTCCCAGTCCTCTTGTTGCCCCTCTTCTTCCCCCTCCTCTTCCTAATTCTCCTCCTCCTTCTCCTCCCAATACCTTCCTTGCCTTCCTTCTAACCGTCATCAGCCATCTTCAGTGGCAGCAATACATTCTCAGCTTCTCGTGGTGATCGTCGGTGATGCACTTGCACACCCACCCACCCACACGCACACACACACAAACACACACACACACACCACACACTCATTGCCCGCTGGGTTGATCCTCCCTCACGATAGAACCAGATTAATGTTCTCCTTGCAGCCTGATAAGCCTCCCTTTGTTTGTCTACCCATCAGAGGCATTGTGTGTGTGTGTGTGAGAGAGAGAGAGAGAGAGACACAGTCTTCTATTTCAGACTTTTTTGTATTTTTTGGGAGGAAGTGTCATTGCGTGTGTGTTTGAAAGCAATACAGAAGCTGGTGTCCTTTGTTTCGGTGTGTATGTCAGCATGTACGCATGCGAGGTGAGGCCGGGCGGCTCCGAGCCCTGTTTGTTTGTCATCTATAAAGGGGACGAGGAGCTCAGAGACAGGACGTGGTTGTTTGTGAGTATCTCTGCAAAGACCGATGGAGGAGCAAAAGCACACAGAGACCAAACTATTGTCTTCATGTTTTTCCCCCTTTTTTTTTTTTTGACCTGAGGGAACTGTATCGAGGGAATCCTTTTTCCTTTTTTGCAGTAAATCTTCTTTTTGTAACTTGATCAGTGCTGTTTGAAGAACACACTGTCAAATATCTAGGATCGTTTTGTGGCCAGTTTCAGGGCTGGTCATTTTTCAGCCTTCCAGGGACTTCAGATGGAAACTAGACATTGACCCAGGAATGATGAGGTCTCTCTGTGAGCTGAGTGGTTTTAAGATATTGAGACTCAACATGTTCACATCCTAGATAGCATAACTGACATGCAGTGAAGCCCTCTGGTATTCATGAAATCAGGCACCCTAAATGGTCTCTAACACATTTAAAATAGAGTTTTCTAGAAAAGGTGTTTTGCAAATAGACCCTTCTTATACTGAAAACTTAGTCTCAGCTTGGAATTATAATGTTCTATCTATTAATTCATAACAGAAAGCAATGATAGACACTTTAATCTTACTTACACCAACGTAATGTATTAATTACTGAACATTAGAAACATCAAAACATTAAAAAGATAGTCACTGACAAATGTCAACTGATAATTCATTTCATAAAGTTACACCAATAATGCACCAGTGCAACAAAGAAAAAGGTTTCTCTGCTAGTTTCCGCTAAGCATTCTGTTTGCTACTGTCCTAGCTTTTTTTCTTTTCAGTGCCCGTCATGTGTCTTTTTTTGGCCACCGAATTACTTTTTTGCCTGGACGAGCTCGGCTCTTCCCTGTCTCTGTCTGAGCCTGGAATGTAGTCACCATCATCATCACTGTGTGTCTGCTTTAGTACACAAGTTAAACGGACACAAACCCAGTTAGCAGCATGGAGTTTGCATCAGATCATCAGAATGTTGAGCAACTACCTAGCTAGAAACCTAAATTTATCTCAGATTCCTATAGATTAAAATTTTAGCCTAAGTTGCTGTCCACTCTAAAGTTGCCACAGCAGCTTTGAGTTGCTAATAACTGCATTAATTCTTGATAACTTGCTCTCAGATTCTTACAAAAAGTGGCTTTGCAAATGTTTTACGAGGAATGAAATGCACTGAACACTTTTATTAGACCTCAAGGAACTTGAATTCCACAGGGTACTTTTACTGAAGCATCATCAAATCAACACATCAGTCCAACTTATATTACTTTGCAAACACTGTTGTGTTTGCAACCCTCACCAGAATAAAGCATCTTTGCTCCATCTGGCATTAACACTATTTTGATTGCCTTTACAACATGACTAAGAAATTGTAGATGTAATTCACACCAAAGTTAGACATCAAAAAGATCTATTTCTTATCTTTTTCCTACTTCTTATCCAAAGAAAAGTATTATAAGTGCAAGAGTCAAATAGCTGAACGTCAAGGCTTCCCCAGCATCAGATGGAGCCGAGTTCTAAGGAGCGCAGGGGTCCAAGTAAATGCAGAGACAGTAGAATAAGTATATAATCTCATTATATCAATGTCCCACTTTGAAACTCATGTGGAGATAAAGCCAGCCCACGCATGCAAAAAAATGTTGTTTCACATTTCCGTCTGCACTTCTTCAGATCAAAGAGGCGTGTTTGCCATTTTAATTTCAGCTTCTTGTAACAGCTAAAAAAAACAATAAGAGGAAGTGTGATGCGAAGAACGCTGCTTGTGCTTTGCCGAAGGCGTTTCCAACACGAGGCAGTTAAGCAAACAGTGATCCTTTCTTGTTCACAATCACTGCCTTCGTGACTGCGTGTCTTGTGTGTGTGTGAGAGAGAGAGAAATAAGTAATAAGGGAAAACTGAGTGTTTAATGAGAATATGTATTCATGAGCCCACAATTGCCAGGGAAATTGAGTACATCGCCACAGGGAAGGTTGTTATCAATGTTTTTCTAAATATTTAATCTGACTCAAATTCTCATTTCATACATTATCAACGAAGACGGGAAAGCACAAAAAAACCCTGCGATACATCCACTGGTAACATTAGGAGTACTGTGTGTGTGTGTGTGTGTGTGTGTGTGTGTGTGTGTGTGTGTGTGTGTGAGTGCGTGCGACACAAGGGTTAGACAGGCTCAGGGCTATACTTAGCATCATTATCCTTCTGTATGGGATTAGCATCCTCACCTGTAACCACATACACACTCTCACTCTCTGTCTCCCTCTAACACACATGAGCTCATGCAGGTTTATGATGCAATAGGTCCGTTTATTAGTTAATCTTGTAGGCAGTCACCAGGGGAAAGAAAGGAAACACTTCAGTAGTTGCCAGGCACCTGACGCTTCGCTGACAGCAGGCATCAGAAGATCATTGGTTATCGGCGTTGTTAGTGACGACTGTGGCATTGATGTGGTCGGTCACACAGAGACGACATGAGAGAGAAACCCCGGAGTCCGTCTTTCAAGAGGGTACACGCAGGGGGAGTGTGTGTGGAGTGGGTGTCTGTGCATGTAGTTCTGTCTTGTGTATGTGCTTGTTTGCAGGTAAACGTAGGGGGATTGTGTGTGTGTGTTTTTGTGCTTCATTAAGTCAGAAAACGAACAAAGTGCGTAGTTTTTAAAGGCTGAAGCCTTTGTCACACTAGCATTTCAAATGAATGAGATTTTGCAGCTAAATGGAATCACCGCGATTAGTGGATTCACTTGCTGGGAGGAAAGCGTAGCTTATTAGCTGTGTTGCACCATTCACTTTTATTTGACTCTCTGTCAGGTCAGAGTATGAACTGCTCAAAAGAGGAATAGTTTGTAGCCCATTATGAGACAGGAGTCGAGGGTACAACTATGTCTTTTGAATGCAATGTGTGAAATTATTGCAAGCAGTTAACAAGCTTGTTAGCTTGAAGAGCTTTTCCTTCTTCAGTTAAATGAAGAAGGAACGCTGGCGAGCGTGTTAGCTCATCAGCTCTATTAGTTCATCAGCTAGCCCTGCGAGTAGTCACCAAGCTTTCGGAACAACGAATTTTGCGAAGACGCCAATGATATCCTAGATTTCTATTACTGTCAACAATCCAATGAAAAGACCCAAACCAACAATGTGTTTGTCCGTCTATCAAATACCTAAATCTTTATAAATGTCAAACAAAATATATAGTTTTATTTTTTAAAGGCTCAGTAATTTTCTGAAACAGCTGGGCACTGTAGAAATAGTGCATTTGTTGGGGACTATTTTCAGTGGCGGATGAATCCACATTTGGAGTATTTGGGGCAACGGGATGGTGAACCTGGGACTGAGTCAAAGCCACAGAGGAAGAAGATATATCAGGCTGTGATTACACACTCAATACTTGTTAGTGGGATACATTAATTGAGTGGTTTGGCTCTGCACATGGGATGTGTTGATAATAAGAAAAATATAGAATGGCGCCAGATTTATGGAAAATAGTTGAAAGTTTTTGCTGTATTCTTGATTAAAATGTATGACCACTATGTCACCAGCAACAAAATAAGGCCCTCAACACCTGCTTTGGATTTTGCCAAAGTCAATCTCATCTTTAACTCATCTATTGGCCTAATTTCAGCTTCTGAAATGTAGTAGGTTGTGTGTGTGTGTGTGTGTGTGTGTGTGTGTGTGTGTGTGTGTGTGTGTGTGTGTGTGTGTTCACACGCAATTGTAGAGGTGGTGATGATATTCAACATAGGCCTTTTCTACCCTGACTGCAAAAACAGTAAACAAGATAGCAGCTTTAAATATGTGAATTAAATAGCCCAAGCTCCCCCTGAGATTTCTGTAAAGATGCATCTTATCTAAGACATTATTCAAGCTATTATTTATGGGAAATTGCTTTTATAGACATGAGTTGGAAAATGACCTGTTTTCTGTATTTTTAGTCTACTTTTTGTGTTTGTGTGTTCAATCTATCAATCAGGTTTATTTGTCACATGTAATTATATAAGGTGCAATCGCAGTGGAATGTAATCCCACCAGTTCCTTCAATATTTTTTGATGAGGCGTGTTTCCTGTTTCCCCAGGCGGCACTCAGGCAGAAGGAGCTGGAGAAGAGCGTCCAGTGGGCCCAGGAGAATGACAAGACGCTGAGGCAGATCCAGGAGTCGCTGGCCAACACCGACCGCCACCTCACTGCGTACCTGGCTGACAACATCGACGCCCAGCAGATACCGCAGGAGGCTCAGGTAGCCATCAGTATGTGTCTGTGTTTGTGTTTAAGGACTTACAAGATTCAAAGGTGGGCCATTATACCTAAACTATTTCCACTATCTTATTACCTTGCTTTATGTCGCTGAGACCTTTTCAACTCTTTAATACTTTAATGATCCCACCCAGTAAAACGCAAGTGATTTTTCTTATGAATTTCTTAGCTTCTTTGGGCACTAACAACCAAGAGTGGTTAGTTTTTTAACTATGAGCCTCTACCAAAGAGTTGTGCAATCTGTTCAGTCTGACCTGTGGGGCTCTAAATCTCTCAAAAGCTGATACTCTCCAAATAAAACTTGACCGAGAAATATGGACATGATATGACTGGATCCATGCGTAGCTGCACCTCTTGATAGCAACTGGATCCAGTTGGTTCTGATTGGACCTAAGTGAAGCCACTCCACCTGACCAGACTTTGCTGGACCCGACCAGTGGGACCAATAAACCGGACCTGACCAGATGCAAATGGAACTCACGAGACTTAACCAAACCAAACTTCATCTGACTAATCCTGACTGTGAAACCAGAATTGATTCGACTGGTTGGAGATGCCTTGATGTAACCAGACCCCCAAAACAGCTGTACTCAAATAATTGCTTGGTTCTAGGTCAGATTTTTGTTATAATTCTAAAAAGTACTGGTATTTATCATCAGTAATTGCAGAATTTAGTTGACTCATGAGACACTGTCGAGCCTTTGGCCTTGTCAGATTGAATCATTAACAGAGACAGCTGTGTGGACAGATAGAGAGAGAAGAGAAGGACAGGAGAGTGGAAATACATTTAAGATAAAAATACACATCTTCCGTGTGTGTGTGTGTGTGTGTGTGTGTGTGTGCAAAGAAACCCAAGGGAGAATGGCAAATGCTCTTTTTCTCTCTGTGGTCCTAATTAAGCCTGGAGCTGCTTTGGACATGGACAGGAGCAGCAAACACACACACACACACACACACACACACCCTGTCTCTGTCGTTTTGTCTCTCCCTCTAACGGCTACTCATTCTACACGCAATGATAGAATGAGTGATGGAAACGTGACAGAGTGTGTGTGTGTGTGTGTGTGTGTGTGTGTGTGTGTAGACAGGGAATGGAGAGATTACCTCTGCGTGCGCTGTAGACCACCAGTGCAAAGGATGACATTTCTCTCTCTCTCTCTTGCTCTCTCTCTCTCTCCCTCTCTCACACACACACACACACACACACACAAACACAGGAGGATGAGAGAATGATTGGATTAGAGTGGTGTGGATGAGCATATGTGATTACAGGGCACTTGGTATTTAAAAAGAGAGAGGGGTGACAGGGACCAAGTGAGTGTGTGTGTGTAAGTGTGTGTGAGAGAGAGAGCGAGAGAGAGAGTGACAAGTTATTAAAGCTTTTGAGCAGCCTCTCCTCTCTCCTTGATGGTTTCTGCCCCCTTGTGGTCAGCAGAGGGAGGTACACTATCAATCAGTTTAAACTTTATTTGCTTTAGTTTCACTTTCTAGACAGATCTTATTTAATTTACAAAATTTCCATATTATAACTATTGGATAACATTTTTTTATTCATTTGATTTAAAAAGATTTTGTCTGTCATTCATAAGGATAATTTGTTTTTGTGTCATTCATTTATTTTAATTTGGCATTTATTTAAAGATGTGTGTTTGTATGTGTGTGTGTGTGTGTGTGTGTGTGTGTGTTTAACAGAAAATCCAGTCGGAGCTGAGCGGCCATGATGCGACCCTGGAGGACATGAAGAAGAAAAACCAGGCCAAAGAGCCATCCCAGAGGATCATGGGACAGATAGACCTTACCCAGGTACATGCTCACACTCACGCCTGCACATGCACAAACGCACAGACACAGAGAGAGGTGGATGCAGAAATTGTATAAATGTACAGTGTGTCTCCAGAGGGAGCTGTGTGAAATGTCCTCAAGTCACTTGAGTCAGCGTCGGTTAGGGCTGAAGGCTGCAAGTTTAAAAATTAATAAAATCTGGAGGTGTGGAGTTAGAAAGAAGGGAGCTTACCAGACCTCTGTAGCCCGCTCCTCATATTGAGTCATCGAGTGAACAGGCAGCTGATATATTTATACCGCAGCTGCTAACATACTGTACTGCTGGTTATAATTGTGAAAATTATAAATATAGGCTAATTAATACATTTAAACTCTGCGATTCTGTTCCTCCTCTCCTATGTCTTTAAAGACCAATACGCATCAACTAATCCAAATGCAAAATATCAGTCATATCATTAAACAAACAAATGCGTGCTCATGACGTATGCCTACAGGGGAGCTCGCTCAAATTTCCACAGTTCCAAGACAATAATCCATTATTTAGGCAGAGTAAATGTAATAGCTACATAGTCTACTCCAAATATTTAAGACCAACCCGTCCAAGAGCAGTAACGCCACATCCTGTCTGCCCTCAGTCCCTGCTATTCTTTTAGCCAATAAGGAAAAGCTACATCAATGGTTATCCATGTTTGTCCTCACTGTCGATCGTCGTTTTGTATCTGGAGCATCAGAAACTTTTCTTGGAGTTTCTCAGGTTTTTCCTCCATCCTCCTGGTTGCTGTAGCTACTCCATCACTACGGTTGCTGCCCTCAGCTCTGGCAAACCAGAGCCATGTAGAGAGAACTATCTGAAGTCTACGTGAGTCATGTGACCATCAAGCATTCTGAACTTCTGACGCGACTCTCTCTCTACATGGCAGAAATCTGGTCATAGACAAAAAAATGCCCTCACGTGTTAAAACTAGTATTTTTACTAACATGTTTGTTGACTGCATATAGGTTCTGTAATTGTGAGACCTCAGTGGAATCACCGCACACACTATGACAGGACCCTGCAACTGTCATAGTGAGTCTCCTTCTCACATGTCCCTGTGTCTCTCTTTGTGTGTGTGTGTACTATGTTTGTGTCCCTCTGTGCCTTTTCACAGAAAATGCTGACAGACGTGTGGACGAAGTTCCGGTTCTTCCAGAAGCCGGCCAACTTTGATGCTCGGCTGGCCGAGTGTGAGCGCGTGCTGGCTGGGGTCAAAAGCCAGGTGGGGTTGCTGGATATCGGCAGCGTGGAGCAGGATGTGGTGCAGTCGCAGTTGGAGCAGTGCATGGTGGGTAATCGCGTCACGGTGGCAGGTAGATGGATAGATGGATGTGCTGATCCTATGATAAGCCCCTGCTGTCTGTTTGTGTCTAACAGAAGTTGTACAAGGTGCTGAGTGAAGTGAAAGGGGAGGTGGAGACGGTGATAAAGACAGGCAGACAGATCGTCCAGAAGCAGCAGACTGAGCAGCCCAAAGAGCTGGACGACCGGGTGACCGCCCTCAAACTGCTCTACAACCAGTTAGGATCACAGGTCAGGACACACACACACATAGTTAGACACGCATGATCATGCAAGTCAGATTTAGACTTGGATTTGTCCTTTTTTATGTGTGTAGGTAACTGAGAGTAAACTGGAGCTGGAGAAAAGTCTGAAGTTGTCAAGGAAGCTGCGTAAGGAGCTGAACGGACTGACGGAGTGGCTCGCCGCCACTGACGCTGAGCTGACCAGGCGCTCTGCTGTGGACGGGATGCCCAGCAACCTGGAGGCTGAGGTGGCATGGGCACAGGTATGACACATACATATAAATACATATAAGTTCAGCTGGACGCCTTTGTTGTATATTGTTAAGAGTTGGGATAAAAGGTTACATGGAGAAAGGTTAGGAGGACAAAACATAACACTGGCATCAAATCTTGAGATAAAACAGGCAGCTATTTATTTGCAATCCCCATAAATAATAGGGAAAGAAAGACATGGGGGGAAAACACAGCAGAACCAAGCTGTAAACACAACACAGACATCACCTTATAAAACTGTAATGGCTAATGTGTTAGCAAACAGTTGCCTATTTACACATCCAGCAGACAGAGCAACATCAGCATTCATTTGGAGACGAGCTTGTGTCCACCTGATGAATGTAAGTCCAATATTCACTCTCTTTTAGCTCTGTTTTTGGTCTCCACCAACTCCTGAAAAAAATACCTGGCTCTTTAGCTGCTAAATACTCCACTATGTTCACCAGCTAGTTGCTAACTGTGTCTGTCTGCTGTTTGGTGCCAGGCAGGTAGTGCAACACTGATGAGACTGAACCAGAACAGTAAAGTTGCAAGCCGTAAAACCAAAACAATGAGCTAAAAGACGCTAAAACACTCGGCAGAGCCGAGAGGAACTGCAGACTTGATACTACGATATCACCACGAGTGACGCCTTTCACATACAAGTAGTCATGGTCCATTGTTAATATAAAAATATTGATTACAGCTGCTTTAAATAAAGCTCACAAGAGCTCACACACTCGTATAGAAACATAGTCTATGATAAAAATTGACATCACTGACCTTTAAGCGTTCAATCTGTCATCACATTGTTTATCTCAACTCTCCTCTTCTCTTGTGCCCTTTTCTTCATCCTCTCAGTCTATCCACGGGGAGACAGAGAGGCGTCAGCCGCAACTGCAGGCCGTGGTGGACCTCGCCGAGGCCCTCAAGGCGGTGCTGCGGGGCCACGGGGGCCTGGTCGACGACAAAGTCAGCCTGCTGCACTGCAACTGGATCGCGGTCACATCCAGAGCAGAAGAATGGCTCAATCTGCTGCTGGTCAGACACAGAAATAGAATTGAAAAAAACCCAATGATACTTATGTCTGTCTTATCAGTGCTAAAAATATACCAAACTCTCTAAAAATAACTCATTAGCAGTGTCACCGTTTGGAGCCTCAAGAAATGAATACCTTCTATGTCTCTCTCTCTCAGGACTACCAGCGGCAGATGCAGAAGTTGGATGGAGAGATAGAGGAAGTGAACAGATGGATCGACGGAGCAGAGGAAAAGATGGATGAGATTGACAGCCAGGGACCCAATGACGCTGTGCTTAAGGTTGTAGTGTCTATCTTTATGAATGTCGTTTTTAATCTTTAACTTATATGTTTCTTGAGTCTGTTTGTAGACCAGATTTGAGGGAGGTTGATTTTGAGAAGAAATACAGTATTACTGAAAATACAGATAATTATCCTGTTGTTATTAGCTGTGAGACAGAGTGATACATCATTAACACACTTATCTTTTGTTAGTGCCCTATGGGAGGCAGTGAGTGTTCACTCTACACTATAATCAAATACTTGGTTGATACCGTTTTAATTTCCATTTTAATGTAATAAACTGAATGGAAATTATTCACTTTTCCTAAACACAGGCACAGGTTTTTTTTTGCAGATAACGTAAGTTTTAAGGCACGTTTATAAATTTATATTTATTAATTTTATTTTTATGATTGATTTTTATTATATACCAGCACCATACAAAAAGTCTTTAACTATGGTAGCCAAGAGAAGCTATAATAATTTTTAACAATTTTAACAATTTTATAAGGAGCTTAATACCTTATTGTGACATTTAACCACTACAGAATAATTAATGTTGAAATTTATATACCACTGAATTTATAGAATCAAAACTTTTACTTGAAGACTTTTAATTTTTAATTGAAAACCATCTTTTCTGATTTTTTGAAGTTTGCATTCAACATTTCAATTTGAATTCAACATTTCAATTTGAGCAACCTGATTTTTTTTTTACTTGAATTTTTAAATTTGAAAATAATAATTGTCATGATCAATAATTGCAACTTGAAATATTGGACACTTAAATTTCTATGTGACTTTGTGAAGACTAAAAAAACTTTCAAAATTGCTCTCTGAAAACAAAAGTGTAATTAAGTGTAGTAAAGTGAAATATTTCAATGGAATAAATTCGTATTCAGATTTTGGAGGTTAGATTTCACAATTCAGTGTTCAGTTGATTATAGGTTTCCAAATCTTTTTGGCCTTTTTCTGCCTCCATACACCCATCTCTGTAAATGTCTGACGTATAGATATTTGAAAAAGTTATTTTTGGAATATGATATTACTCGAGATAATATTCAAATATGTAGATATTTGAATGTGTCAAGTAATTTTCAACATTTTCAATAAACATATTCATGATTTTTCTAAAGCCTTGGTCTGCCTAGAATTTAAAACCAGCATCACTAGTACCGAGGATGAAATGTCTGTTCCCCATAAAAGGGATGAAACAAGACATACACTGAACTTTAAACCATGCCTCGATCTTATTTTTGACAATCTTTCAAATCAGCTCTCAATCCTGCATGTGTGTTTGTGTCCTGTAGGTGTTGCGTACAGAGCTGGAGCTGACAAGGGGTAAGATGGAGGAGGTGGGGGCTCTGGCCCAGGAGCTCATGTCCACCCGGGGGGAGAACTGCCAGGCCCAGGTGGGACCCAAAGTGGAGAAGCTCAACCAGAGATTTGACACCATCGCACAACGCATTGCCTTTGGACTGGTAGGGAAGAAGGACAATTATACCCTCTGGATATATATTGAAATTCTAACAGCAATAACACACACGCAGTCGAATAAGATTTAATTAATATGTCAGTTGTTGTTTATTTAGACTTGTAAACAGTTGCAGCTTTCAATGCACTCTTTCATCTTTCTTGTTAAATACTATAATCCAGCTATCCCCATAAATTTACATCAAGCTCTCTCCAAACAGACTCCAACTCAGTAAATTTACTTCAAACTCTCACTAAATACACTCCAAACTCTCCCTAAATTGACTTCAAAGTCTCACTAAATAGACTTCAAACTCTCTTGCTAAATGTACTGTAAACCCTCACTTAACAGACTTCAAACTCTCACACTTAATTTACTTCAAACTCTAAATCCGCTCCAACCTTTCCGACTAAATTTACTTCCTCTTGGCCACTAATGATCTTCCTTTCCTCGCGTGTCTCTATGCCTGTGCATCTTTGCCACGGGTGTGTGTGCACGTATGTGTGTGTGTGTGTGTGTGGCAGACGGCAGCGTCAGCTAAGGAGCTGGAGCAGTACCACAGTGAAGCACAAATCTGGCTGGAGCTCCTGGAGGAGGAAGTCAAACAGGGGGAGAACCTCAAGGAGGAGGACTTCCAGGAGGACAAGGTCTAACACACAAGGATAATGATGATAAATATGATATAATGATAATGATGATGGCTTTATTGACTTCCTTTCATATTTTGTGTGCACTTGTAAACAATGTGTGTGCTGTATAGGACTGTGAGGAAGGTGCCGTGAAGGAGTTACTGTTGAAAGGAGAGAATCTACAGAAGAGAGTCCCGGATCAGGACAAGAGGGAGCAGATCAGACTGAAACATAACCAGCTCAACAGCAAGTACAACACTGTCAAGGTAACACACACACATTATCAGAATGAAATAGAAGAAAGAGAAATAACTGTTTTCATACTGGAAGAAGTCATGGCCAGAAGGCTGGTTAGAACTGAGGGTCTGCACAGTTTAACCAGTAATACTTAAGCTTTAGACCTGCTGCCCAGATCAATACATTCAGCAACCTGAGCTGTGATGATATCAAAATGTCTGATATTTACAACTCAACAATAGCAGGGTGTAAAACAGTGCTGTTCGACCAAATCAACATAATCGGAAGCTCTAGTAGACTTAGCTGGAGGCTCATCAAAGTCTATGAGTGCATGAGGGGGGGCGTTAGCATTGGGCCTTACATAAACTGAGGGTCGCGGTAGCAGCCCACATAAAAGTAGCCCATACGTCCCCCTCCCTTGCTGTGTCTCTTCCTGGGGATCCTGTAGCCTGGGGTCAGCATCCCAAGGCTTTTTAGATTTCTGTAGTGTGTCTCAAAGTTAAAGCAGACACATTTGACGATGACATGTCACTGCGACTGTGTGTATTTGTTTGCGTGTGTAGGACCTGCGTGTGCTGAGGAACAGGAAGGCGTTGGCCATCGCTCCGCAGTGGTACCAGTACAGGAGGAAGTCACATGACCTGCTGGCCTGGCTGGACGACATCCAACGCAGCGTGGACCAACTGCCTGACCCCCCTGAAGGAGAGAGGGTCAAGGTGACAACACACACACTCATGCACACATACATGAATAAATAAACACATACAGGCATATATACAAATACCTTATGCCTTGTTCTTTTTTTCTCCCATGTTAAGAAATAACCATGAAGCTTGATATCCAACTTGGGCTACTGTTTATCTCTGTCTTCCTCATCATTCAGCTCTGTCTTCTCATTCTACATGTTCCTGGTACACGTGGAAAACGTCTTTCTTTCCTTTGTTTTATACCTCTCCTCTTCTCCCGCTTTTTGAACAAAGGCTTGGTGTCGAGGCTTTTGCAATTTCACTCACTTGGGAAGAGGACTTTCTGAAAAGATCAATTCTTGTCCCCAATAAAAGACTGCAGCTTTTATCTGGGATTTTTTTTTTTTTTGTGGTGGACCCAGAGTTGGAAAGAGTCTAATTAAACTGTGTTGTGTGTAGTGTTTTAAAATCAATAAATCATTACCAAATTATTTGTGAGACATAAGTATAATTATTATTTATTATAGCTCATAACAACTAATTTGTACTGGCCTGCACTCTGTATTTTACTGCATCTACCACTGAGTTTAATCACTTCACAGTGCAAAACAACTAAAACCATTGCAATGGATTTAATTGGTCAAGACAAAAGACAAAATGGTAACACTTAATTTTAACCCCCCATTTAGCATTTATAATCAGTATATTAACAATTAATAAATGGTTTATAACACACTATAACAGACTCTACCGTAGTTGAAAGCAGATATAAGGACATTTTTTAAGTGTTTATTAATGCATTTGTCCACAAAAAAAATAACTCCTGTGAAGCATCTTTGATAGATAATGAATAACTGACAATATACAACAACACAGTTGTAATAACATACATATATGTTTTCATATGTTCTAGTAATACAAATATAAATTATAAAGTATTTATGTATTATACTAACTATATTTGTTTATTATATTTATTGATGTTTTGATTAAATTATATTTATGAATGAAGTTTTTATTCATTTTCTCTCTATGACATCTGACAAAACTCCACCTGCTGATGAAGGCCACGAGATGTGGCTGAAAGCTCTGGAGGAAATTTGAGTTAGGAATGTGTTTCTGCTTACTACTACTTTAAAGTGTGTTATAAACAATTCAGAGAGACGCTACCAGACTTTTTTGGTATCCAGTTATTTTACCAAGGTATCATTTGATAATGATATATTGATGTTAATGCTACATACAGGTGCAGCACCTTTAAAGTCAATTTTAAATGTGCTGATGTGGAAAACGTTTGACGGAGAAAACCTGGACTCCACCTGTTTTGCCCCCAAACCTGACTCTGTATGTGTGTCTTTCACTTTCAGATGATCACTATGACATTTCGCTAAGCGGACGTCTGACTCGCTTGCCTCAGACTCGCCTGTCATTGCCGTGACTGCGATTCCTCACTGCCTGTCTGTCTGTCTGTCTATCTGTCTGTCTGCTCATCTGTCTGTCTTTCCATGCAGTTCTCTGCTTCTTTTCACTCCCACACTTCCCAGTTCACACGCTGCACTTACGCCTCTGTACTTATTTAAAAGGCCAGTGATTGTACTCCTTCTCAATGTAAATAAAGTCTCAAGGCAGTGTGCGCCTCCTAATTATAGCACCACTTTCTTATTTTATATGGATTGTTTAAATGAAGATACATATAATAATCAATATACAACATGAATTCCTGGTGTATGTTTGACACTGACAAACATGATATCTTGTCCCTTTTATTCTTGTATTGTGTCTTTGTTGAGTGTGTGCTAGTTGGTAAATGAATGTGTTTTATTATTTTATATTATGTATTAATTGTCACTGTGTGTGTGTGTGTGTGTGTGTGTGTGTGTGTGTGTGTGTGTGTGAATGTCTTTTATTCGGATACATCCACATGCCTCTCTGTGCTTACCCCACCCGGGCCCAGCCAATAGCAAATGACGCCCTGGTTGCTTTCGTCCAATAGGAAATTGGCTCAGAGTTCGACAAGAAGAAGGAGGAGCTTAAGGAGGTGCAGGGCTTAGCCAATCAGCTCTCAGAAGCTGGAGCCGCCAATCTAGTGGAGCCCCGCCAACTCCAGCTCAACAAGCGCTGGGTTGAAGTGGAGGGCAAGTTCATACCCTTCAAAAGACAATGTGTGAGTTTCAGTAGGCACGACTTCTATATCTACAGTACTAACAGAGAATACTATACTAATACTTCTACATACTACTATTATCTAAGCTCTTAACCTTTAAAAACAATGTGGGAATCTCTCTAAGTAGGTATAACAATTGTTTTCACTAACTATTAGCATGAAATGTGCTTGAAAAGCTTCCAATAACAACTATTTGAAATGAATCCCCTACATTCCTGGTTACAATTAATTATAGAATTCTAATTAGGTAAGACTTTTACTTAGAATACATTTTATGCCTCACAATTAAACAAAAAATAAATGTGTTCCATCAACAAACGAGGTGTTTTCTAATTCACAGTAGAATTTCACTTCTGAGCTGATTAGCTAACTGTGGTTCTAACTATGATGCTATTTAGTAACATAGTTATGTAACTATGTTACTAGCAGGAGGCTCAAATCACCTAGTCGATTTATTTAAACTTTGGATGCTGCTAGTTAGCACCATAGTTAGCATACATACATAAGAGAGGTATCAATCTTGTCATCTATTGGCGAGAAAGCAAATCAGCATATTTCTCAAAATGTAGGAAAATACACTGGAATCAAATGAGTTACAGTAGACATTTCTCTATATTTATTTATAACAATAAATGTCTTAGTCAGCAAATCCCATGAAAAGACCAAAACCAACAATATGTTGGCCCGTCTCCTAATATCTCAGCCCCAAGCACATTGGTTCCTACTGAAGACATAAATCTTTGAAAATGGCTCACAAATACACTGTATAGTTACAGTTATGGTAATTTCACTGTAGATTTTAGAAAATGTTACTCAAATAGGAGGAAATAGTGCATTAGTTTGGGACTATTTTCAGCGGTGGATTAATCCACATCTGGTGCTCTATTGAGTATTTCTGGCAGCAGGACGGTGTGTGTGGGACTGAGTCAAAATAAACTACAGTGTGTGTGTTCACGGTAATGAAGGAACATGTCACCCAGTGCAACAGTGTAGCTCACTGATATGCTTTTAATAGTTTTTGGACAACAATGGAGCTCTGTGGCACAGAGGAATAAGATATATCAGGCTTTGGATACACAATACTTGTTAGTAGGATACATTCACTGTTGGTTTGACTCTGCACATGGGATTTGTTAACAATGAGAAAAATATAGAATATCACCAGATTTATCCTTTAAGATAATATATAGCTCTAACCATAACCCCAAAAGAATATTTGATTGATTTCATTTTAGTAACAATAAATATTATGGAATTTACATTATGTACATTTCATGCTCCTTATCCCATAAAGTCTAATGTTTTGAAATATTTTCAGTAATGTTAGCCAGTTAGTTTTAAAAAGTTGCTTTAAATCTAAATCAGAATTATATAGTTCCCTCGAAAATAAAATCTGAGTTGCTTTTTTGTTTTTCTTTGCTGCATACTCATTTACATGTCTTATGTGTACATGTGGAGCACGCTCACATGTCTGAATCTCATTGGTTGCTCTGTCTGGCTCTGTGTCATTGCATGCCCCCCCTGCCAACCAATCACACACCCTCAAAGTTCCCTGATCTGCCAATCACTGAAGATGTATGTATCTTGTCAACCAAATCACATGAATCAACCACATGCAGTCACACCACATGGTATCAAGTGCTGAACTTGGACTAATACACATCTGAACTGTCAGATTTCAGACTTCCAATAATGCATTTCTTCAGGCGCACTGAGAGGAATCCTAAGCACATATTTAGAGTCATTTTCATCTTTATTTACCAAGAGACCACAGGCTGAACACACGTTCTTAGCAATGTCTTGCTTCAGTGTGGTACAGTAAACCTAGGAGCTGCCCAGGCCTCTGAGCCGCTCCACTCCAGCTGTTTAGCCACTTCAGTGTATTGCTCAAGGACCCTTAAGCAGTATTTGGTGCACTTTATTTCCCATACTCACCAAGCTGGTGTGGGTACTCTGTTATCACAGGCCTGGTTCAACTTTACAGCACCAAAACGCATGTAACATGCATGCACTTCACTTGTATCACGAAAACTGTTAAATGGTGAGGTTTTAGTGATTGTGTTACAAGCACATGTGTCCACAAAAGCGTCATGTCAGATTGACGACCTCTGTGTAATGTGCTTATGATGATTTTGCTAAATATAGAGATAGTCACTGTAATCGTTTCATGTGGATTGTGTAAAAGTGGAAAAATTTGAATATTAGAAAGATGTTCCTTGTAATTTGGGCATTTAGGTCTCTGTTTTCATGAACCTGGTGGCAGTTAGAAATTGTGACAATCATAGCCAATCACATTTGCTACTTTCAGCCCCTTTGTATGTGCACTGGAGGTTTCAAGTTTCCACATCGCACTTGTGTAAGTTGTATGCTGGACCAGGATTGGCTTCCAAACTAGTTGTGATGTCACAAAATTAAATTAAGATTTAAGGTGAGCACAGGGATCTTTCCTCTTTCAGCAGATGAATGTGAAAACACACTCTGCACTGTAACAACAAGCAAAACACATTTTTGAGAGGAGGGGGACTTTAAAAAATGTGGTCTAGTGGTTTGCATATATATGTATTTTTCTTTTTTTAAAAAATAGATTATTTTAAGTTTAATTAAGTGAGATTTGACATTTTTACATACATATAATTTAATTCCAAATAATATATTACAAGAAAATATTACAGAACACAGGTGTGTTGTGCACACTTTGAAGGCAAGCAAGCAAGGCAGCAGCAAAGAGCGCATAGTCATTCTTGGTACCAAGATTGCAGTGCGCCTCTGGATTGGCAAAAGTCTCCAAAATACTAAACCGACTGAGACGAAGCAATAGCATCAGTGCACTCCAGGAAAATGCCACCTCGCTGCATTCCTTGCCACACCTAACTGCACGCCAGCACCAAAATAGAACCCTTACTCATTTTCATCTCCTCATCATTCATCAATCATTGCAGCATGCTAGACATGCAGCATACAGTGAAGTCAGACACTGCAATGGTTCTGACTATATATTAGGACGCTTCTGCCTATCCTCATACGATGGTTTTGATAAAGCCAAATCCAGTATAGATGTGTATTCAGTCCAAGTCGCTTGGAAGAAAGAGAAGAGTAGCCCAGATCATGAGAGTGGGAGACACAAGCTATTTAGAGTTTTCTATTCTTCCCTGGCTTTAAGCTTTTTGGTCTGCAGTCACTGAGGACACCAATCAAGCCTTGAATTTATAAAAACAAGCAATCTGTGTATCTGGAAGAGAGGCGACAGCAGGCAATTCAAAAAACCTGCACGCCTACACTTATTCAGTTTTAAGATGCTGGAAAGGAATCTGTGTTTACTGGCAGTAGCTAAAGATTAGTCAGTCTAGACAAAGACATCCGAACAAGACTAGAATAACTGCTCAGGCCAAACTTCCTGTTGAAAGTGAGACTCAGTCAGTCATTGCTGACCCACTAACCTAGGAATCTAATTTCCACACAGTAACGGGCTGTGTTAATGTTTCATTGCCAAACTGATTCAGTACGAGGCGCCTCTACCTCTCATCATCTAGATCTGCTCTGCTCTCATGTCAGTGCTCAGAAACACACATTGAAATCACAAACACATGCACACAATGTCAAATAAGCTCCAAATGAAAAATGAAACGTGTGAGCAGGTGGGTGTGTGTGTGTGTGTGTGTGTGTGTGTGTATTAAAAGCAGGTATTATTTTGGGCCTTTACTTTGAATGGGATTTATCAAATGAGAGATTATCATGTGTGAGTCTGTCACACTGGGTTATATGAGTGAATTGAGTCCTAAAACAAATAAGTCACAACATTCATCCCTGCACAACCCTGACTCTTAAAGATTACATGTTTTAAATGATTTAATCATGACCACAATCTTCCCCTAACTTTAACCAGACTTTAAAGGATCATTTCACATATTTATAAAACAGTACTTGCACACCCGTATGTATATCAATCATTCCTCCTGTCCATGCTGACTGTTAAGAGATTCCTTCTTCAACTTCAATGGAAGAGAAGGGGGACAAAATCCACAGTCCCAGTTCTGTGTAAAAGTCAGTCAATAGTCTGAGTTAGACAAATCAATTGGGTATCTTCCAAAGTTCATCTTTTTAGTATCAAATTCTGTCTTTGTGTTTCTCCAGACGCTGTGTCTTTGTTTAGCTGCAGTGTCTGCAAGTCTGTAACTTGAGATGCATTCAGACCCTTTACTTAAAATGAGACTATGTAACTTTTGAAAGAAGAAATGTGACATTTTTTCCAAGGTTGAACTCACAAGCAGTAAAACACACCATTGCTTTTATCAGTACACTCAGTGGTACAGTCTTACTTGGTCTGGTATGACCAGAAGGTTATGCTGGTTATGATATTGCTGTGTAACTAAGAGAAGTGAGTCAGTTCACTGACAATATGACCCTTATCTACTCTCACTAACAGTAGACTTTTACATATCTAGGATTTTATCACAAAAATAAAACAAGAAGTAAACACAATGTATCTCACCAAAAGGCAAAATCCAAATTCAACATGCCATTATCCTGTAATTGCAGCTTGTGGCCACTGTTCAGCAAAAGCAAAAAGTCTCGCTTTAGGTAAAAGTAACAATACCACCCTGTGCATATACTCTGAATAAAAGTCCTGCATTCAAAATCAGAGTACAGAAGTATTATCTGCAAGAAGTATCAAAAGTAAATATATACTCATTATGCAGCAGAATGAACTCTGTCAGAATTATGTTTATATACAGATGTTATTGGATCATTATTGTTGATGCATTCATGTACATAGCATTTTACTGTTGTAGCAGCTTAAGGTGGAACAAATTTGATCTACTTGGGTAGTAACAATGCATCATACTTTAAGAAATAATTTGTATGTAAAACCTTAATTTGCACAGTAACAAGTAACTTGCCATCAGATAAATGTAGTGCAGTAAAAGTATAAAGTAGCAAAAATTGGATAAACTCAAGAAAAGTACAAGTAACTCAAAATATGGAAATGTACTTGCACTTATGGGCATGCGAGTGTTGTTTTAAGACAGGCTTGAAAAATGAGAGCCTATCTTTTAACCTATTGACAAAACAATCTCACTACAAGATCAATTTAGCCGTTCTGGAGCTTTTGACCCATATCACATGACCTTTGCCCTGTTGGCAAAGAATAAAAATGTTGACAAAGAATATGTTGCAGGCACAATATAAAAGTTAAAGGAATAGTTCAACATGAGAGAATATGCTTGTTCAGGTCAATACCACTCTCGGGTCAGTCCACTAAATATGAAGGGCAGGAAGCAGGAGAAACAGCTGACCTAGCTCTGTCCATAGTTCAAAATGCACCTGACAGCATCTTCAATTAACATGTTATAGCTCATTTGTTTAATCCAAACAAAATTGCCATTGAAACCCAGTATGACAGAGCTCCACAGCAGGCACAATGCTAATAGTAAGCAGAGAAACTGGGACATTTAAATCTCTGGCCTTCTATTTCACTTTAGAACATCTAAACGTTCTTTAATGACTATACTGCTGTGCAAAATGCAGTTGAAGGGGAACTACACCAATTTTACACACCAGTTTACCCCCCGTGATGAGTACAAATGAGTCTGTGAAAACGGTTGTAAAATGTCTGCTGTGGCTCTGGAGGTGTCAAGTCTGAGAAAACAGTCCTGATGATGTCATTCTGATGTCATCAGGGGTATCTTGGCTTGGGCCTAGAGACTACAAATTTAACAAAAAGCATGCATTATAAAGTGGGGTATGGAGTTTGAAAGACATGGGCATTCATCAGGGAGGGAGGGTTTAGCGGAAGATGCTATGAAGTTGCATTATGGGAAATGTAGTTTTTTGGTGCCTAACCTGTACTAGGGACCAAAGGTCAGGATATCTCAGCCTCTTCTGCTTCAATTTTGGCCATTCTGTTTTTTAATCTGTCTCTTGTGAGTCCCCAAACATTATGGAAGTGCAATACTAAATCGCAGGAGTGACCTTTTAATGATTCAGAAGTAGCAAATATATGTCTTTCTTGCCAAAAAAGTAGCGAGCCACCAGACTGAACAGTAATATCCCTGCAAAGGATATTCAGTCCATCAGCTAGTGAGTGACTCAGCTCGTGCACTCCATCCCACCCCTGTTCCAGACATTATTACTGTCACACTAGAAAAACCCAGAGCTTTTTTGTTAACTAAGGCCAACAGCAATCATTAACTTTCTGTATAATGCTAATGTGTGTGTTTTATTTAGGGTTAATTAAAAAGTTTAATTTAACGGGAGAAGCGATTGCCCGGGTGACAGGAGCATAACAATGAGGTGAAATGAACAAGGCCGAGTGCTAATACCCCAGTCTCTCTGCACTATGGACGGGAGCTTCAGTGGTAGCAGCAGCTCCATTCGCCATGCTCAGTTAGAGTATTGTGTATCATGGTCAGGGGAAATGTCAAATTCATTTCAGTTGCAGTTTCAAGAGTTGACCAAAGGCTCAAATAAATTAAAAGTGAGCTTGAACATGATCATGATATACAATAGGGATTAATAATGTGTTTGAAGAGGAATTTTTTAGACCCAGTGAGAGATCACGTGGTATCTGACAGCCTTGAAGCCATCTGGGGCTTCATTTGTCAAAGTGTAGAATTCATCATCTAAAATTCACCTACAATATGTAATTTATCAAGGTTTTTTATATTATACACTATAAAAATATATACTTTTGTTCATAGAAAATGCATGTCTTCTATAGATCTGATTTAGATTTTCTTTTTCAAAAAGACTTATGTTATATTCAGTGACGTCCAATGAACTTCTTTAATAACTGAAGTCCCAGATCGGTTTCCTAATTTTTTCCCTTAAAGCAAGCTTTAATGTGTTGCCTGGTTAGAGAAATGAACACGCATTACAGAATACATACATTGTTTTGTATGAAGTATTTTTCTGATCTGCCTCTCTACTGTGTGTGTTTGTGAACATGTATGCGTTGGCACTTATGTCTTCCTGTGTATGTGTGTGTGTGTGTGGGTGTCCAGGTGTACCTCACAGACTTGCAGGCATTGCTGCGTTCACTGTCAGAGACGGACTTCAAGCTGAACTCTCCTGAATACTGGCCTGCAGCGTATTATAACCTGCCTCAGCAAGAACACTGCCTGAAGGTCAGCACTGCTGTAGTGTTTCTGTCTGAAAGCCACAGACAATGTTTCTCACAAAATAATATCATGAACAATCAACCATCAAGTCATTTACAGAGGGGTTGTTGTTTTTTAAGATAAGATAAGATAAGATAAGCCTTTAATTGTCCCACAGCTGGGAAATTTTAATGAGATATTTACAAATTCTACCCATTTGGCAAAAATATTGGGCATTTTTTTGTATTTTGTTTATAAGATATCCCCACTAAGGAATTACAAATGTACGGCAGAGTATTGCTGCCACCATGACAAAAAGTATAATCTTGGTTTCTCATATCTCATGTTCTTGTTATAATGAAATCCTTTATATATTTCAACGTTTTGCTGCCACCATGCCAAAAAAATGATTTGTTCAGTTTCTCATTATAACAAGAAAACATTCTAATTTTTACAAGTTACTTTTCTTGCTGTAACAAGATATTTTTCATTTTATAATGACATTTTTTTGTTATTACTGCATACCAAATGATTCAGTTTTAATGAGAAACTTTTCATGTTATGACAACATATCATGTTATCTTGTTATATCACAAATATTTCTCGTTATTACACACAATTACATTATTAATTCACATAGATAAGAAAAATAGAACAATGTCTGGTTTATATTGTTTGAATTTCATGCTTGGGATGGGATATGATAAAATTATAATCTAGCCATCCCTCCAGTACTGAATCTATACTGGTTTCATTTAAAGGAATACTTCAACATTTTTGGAAATACGCTTATTTGCTTTCTAGCAGAGAGTTAGATAAGAAGATGGATACCAATCTAATGTCTGTCCGTTCAATATGAAGCAAAAGCCAGGAGATGGTTAGCGTAGCTTAGCATAAAGACTGGAAACAAGGGGAAACAGCTAGCCTGGCTTCGTGTGGTTTTACGGGGGTTTCTGTGCCAGATTATTTCTTGGCCAGGTGCAGAGACTTCCTGGAATCTCCACTGGTTTTGTGGCAGCCTCCATCAAGTTACTGCTCTCGGCCAAGAAATAGTCTGTCTGTCTGTTCAATATGAAGCTAAAGTTTTGTAATATTTTAGAATAACGTGATTTGTTGTTATAACAAGAAAACATTCTTGTAAAAGCAGAATAATTTGGTATCTAGTAATGACAAGAAAATTACATTATCACATGAAAAATATCTCGTTATAGCATGAAAATGTACTTGTTACAACGAGACATTGGCACAATATTTTTGTCGTGGTGACAGCAACATGCTTTTGTACAAAAATTGGCAAAATAGCCAATGTAAAGCTGCATTCTGCAGGTTTTCGTGTCTTACAATTGGTGGCCATATCTATGAGTTGAGATGGAAAAAATTCAAAAGTTGCATGATAATTATTTATATTTGCACACTGAGCAGCCCAGTGACACTCACTTTAAGAGAGCGTCCTTCTGAATCACATCCTTCCATGTCCTCCACCCCAACCACAACCTCTGCAAACACAGGAGGTGAAGGGGAGCATCGACAAGCTGCGAGGCCCAGTGGAGGGCGCGTTGGCCCGCAGAGAGGAGATGGTGTCTGGGGCTTGGCCTCTGGAGGGCAAGAGGATCCAGGAGACCGCCACCCTTCTCAATACCAACTTGGACAAACTGAACAAGCTCTACCAGGACAGACTGAAGTAAGGAGGGGGTGGAGGGAGAACAATGGATGAAGCTTCCAGATTTACATATATCATGATATATATCATCATGATGATGATTGCATGAATGTTGAATCATTTTGTGCACACATTTGAATGAAAATCTACGTGTGTGTGTGTGTGTTTGTGCGCACATCAAGGCGTTGGCAGGACTGCAACTCCAAGTGGCAGAAGTTTGTTTCGGATCAGAAGGCGTTGGAGGAGTGGCTGAATGACGCTGAGAGCACTTTGAAACTGGCCGAGAGTGAGCCAGCAGCACACAGACAGCACCTCAGGGTAACACACACACACACACACACACACACACACTCACAACCAGAGACACAAGCATTTCTGTGCAAATACAAAGACAGGTTTGCACACACGTGGCTCATTGTAGCCAGAAAGCTGCTGAGTGTATTCCAGTTGTGGATGAGTCATACTTCATCTCTAGTGTCCACTAACGCTGCTGAAGTGCCCTTGAGCAAGGCACAGAAGTCCTGACCGCTTCCATCTGCACTTTCGTCTTTCTTTATCTTAGTTTTCTGCCCAAAATGATGCCGTTTGCCATTACATGAAATGACAAATTCACTGTCACAGTATGATGAAGTAGCACATGACATGACCTAACACGACATGACATATCATGGCCTAACATGTCATATCAAGACATGATCTGGCATACATGAGGTCAAAATGTGTCGTCACGATTCATTTATGGGCCATTTGTTGTGAAACATCACATTATCATCTCCTGATTTAATAATTAGTTAAATATATCCCAGTCTGCATTAAGTGTGATCACAAAATATTTATTTTGTTAGGTACACCAGTAAGTGTAGTTGTCTTCTATACTATTGATTTGGCAAATAAATCACCAAAGGACATATGCATGGACAATCTAACTATCATTTCAAAAAAGTAAATATAAAGAAAGTTAATATGTACAATGTCCTTTTAGTCAATTATTCAATTAATCAATCAACAGAAAATTATTTTAATAATTGATGAATCTCACAAATCATTTTTGAAAACAAAACTGTACACATCGAGATATTGACATTTTTGATATTACATGATATAATAATACATAAGACATGACATCACATCGCATAACATTCCAGACACAACGTAACATCACAATATGACATCAAATTTCTTAGTCAGTAGTACACACACACACACACACGCTTGCACACAGATGGCAGTTGTCAAGAGGAAAAGGCACCGAGCGTCTGACAGTGCAGTCAGCCTCGATACAAACAGAACACTTTCCTTTTTTAGGCCTTATGTAACAATATTATGTAATCAATTTTGACATTTCAATGTTACATCAAGCCCCGAAAACTGAAATTGAAGGATTATGAAAAGCAATTTACTATAAGGCTTTTACATCACCAAGATTTAGATTAATAATGTATGAGGAGTCATTTTCACAGAGGAAGAGTGTATCCAGGCTTGTTTTCACAGATGTCTCACTGAGTTTTACTTTCAGTTTCTGTGGTTAAACTGATGCACTCAACCCTGCGTATGAAGTATTGTTTTGTGTGTGTGTGTGTAGGTGTGTGTGTGTGTGTGTGTTTGCATCATCAGACATGCCCAGTCCACTTTGGGCTGCTGTGATCAGCTCTCAATGTCCACCTGCACAGACAGGGATGCAGTGTCCAAGTGCCACTCAAGTGCCAACCTATGAGTGTGTGTGTGTGTGTGTGTGTGTGTGAGAGAGAGAGAGAGAGAGAGAGAGAGAGAGAGAGAGAGTTTGTATAGAGACAGAGGACCATCTGGTACCTCAAATTACAAGCTGCCACCTGAACCGCACCCAATCCTGATCCCCCAGTGTACGAACACACACACACACGCAGACACTCAGACATATTGAATGAATAGGTATTGATACACTTGTGGGAACATTGTATTGCCTTACATTAACTTTGTAGAGACTTACCCCAACCTTAAATGGTCAAAGCATTTAAAGGCATAGATATTCACTGTCTTGCCTAGGATTAGATGAGAAGATTGATACCACTCTCATGTCTGTGTGCTAAATATGACGCTAGAGCCAGAAGGCAATTAGCTTAGAATAACCACTGGCCAGGTCAAGAAAAAGTTTGTATTTAACAAATGAGATGGAACAGGTTTATACATTTTGTTACCTTTGGACAGAGCCAGGCTAGCTGTTTTTGTTTGTTTTGTTCTAGTCTTTATGCTAAGCTAACTGTCTCCTGGCTCTAGCTTCATACCTAACAGACAGACATGAGAGTGGTTTCAGTCTTCTCATCCAACTCCCAGCAATAAAGCAAATAAACACAATTGTAAAAATGTTAAACTATTCCTGTGAAGATAACCAACATATCCGTCTAATTCATCAGGTCTACAGACCTCACTGGGGACAGTTTTAATTGGCACTATTTTCTACCATTATGAATCCCTTAATATTTTTACTTAAAAATGCCATCAATTTACATTAAAATAATGTTGCAATTAAGGTATTTTAATTGGGATTTTATTCATTAATTATTGGATAAATTAATAAATTGTAATACATGAATGTATTTTTAATATATTATCTGCATTGTTTAAAGTCTTTTCAAGCTACCAAAAAACCTTAAAATTGACCAAATAACATTAAAGCCATCCATTAATTCATACCATAAAAGAGCCTTAATTTTTCACTTAAGTTGAAAATTGCTATTTGGTAAATGTAAGGGGTTTGTACCTCGTAAAAACCCATTAAACCATACATATAATCCATTAAAAACCCCAAATTTGGGGTGAACCACTGAATTTGCACCCTCATTGAATTAAGGGCCAAAAACATTGCCATACCAAACACCTTGATTTATATGAAGGAGTTTAGGGGTAAATGAAAGATTAATTTACGGTAATTTAGGGATTGTTATTTCATAGTGTACCAAAGGCAATAAAATGCATTCTACTGTGAGATATGTTTGACTGACATGAAATGTCTACTTCAACCCATAATCCTCGCCTTAAATCTTAAACCAAGTCTTAACCTTAAAATAAATATTTCAACTTGTGAGGACCAAAAATGTCTGTCTCCAGAATGCAAGTGAGTCCCACCGTGTAAACGCACAAACAATCACCTACCGTGTGTGTGTGTGTGTGTGTGTGTGTGTGTGTGTGTGTGTGCAGGACCTGACGGAGGCCATACCTCTCCAGGAAGTGGTGTTGGGCAGAGTGAACTCTGCAGGAGAGGACATCAGCCAGTTGAGCACACCAGACGATGCCTCGCGGCTCCGAACGCAGCTCAAATTACTCAACACCCGCTGGGCTAACGTCTGCCAGCAGCTCAACGAGCGCAAGAGGAGGTGTGTGTGTGTGTGTGTTCCTTACTTTCAAATGTGAGAAAGTACATTTTTATGAAATATTTTCTTTTAATTTGTCTATGCAGACCATGGATAAAATTTATCTCCAGTGTTCTCAGGTGTCATTAGAATTTGGACTGAATCACACCTTGCCTACAAGTAGTACTTATATGTGACTTAAATGTCACTTTTCATGTTGATGATGAGAGACAGAGGGACTTGTAGTTACTTATTGTGTGCCAGTCTCCAAGTGGGCTAACAATATTGAATATTGAGCTGAAAGACCTAAGCATGCGCTCTCCGTATTCAAACACACACACGGGTTACAAACAATTCTACAGTAGGGTAGTAAATGAGCCCAAATTGGCTCAGTCCTATGAGAGATTCAATTTTGTTGTTCTAGTAGTGGCTAATGTAGCCTCAGCATCAGGATTTTATCAGGATTTCAGCTAATGATCAATTGGTGTAGAGGACAGCCATGGAACATGGAAGTATAGTTTATTGTTGTGGCAGTTCTCTTAAAATAAAATTAGCAAATGGGTGGAGTTCAGGCTGGTTTTATGAACCCTCTGCTTCTGTAATCCACTGTCAAGTTTACAAGCTTTAATTTAATTTCTGTTTATAGTTTAATGTTATTTTTTGCAGCCACAGAGCAGTCAGCACAGTGATAATGAGGTGAGGGCAGGAGGAACCAGTGAGACGGATACAAGTATATTTGTCAAGGTTTTCTTTATGTTACAGAAGGTGCGACTTGTAGAATTTAAATTTTTGCTTTTTTATTTGCATTGTTTAAGTCCCGGGCTGAAAGTGAGACCCACTCTGCCCCTGTTGTGTCCTCCATAAGCGTATTCCTATCTCTAGAACATGTCTCACCCTCCTTTCCTCTTCTTCTCTTGCTGCCACCCTCGACTCCTGCAGGTCTGCAGAGGCACGTACGGCGGCTGCTGATCTGCAGGTGGATATGGGCTCGATGCTGGGCTGGTTGGACAAAGCGGAGGGCGTCCTGGCCATCCCTCTGCAGCCTGCAGAGCCACAGCACATTAGAGACACTCTGGGCAAAGTCCAGGTACCATCAAGACGCAATACAGCAGTTACAAGGAGCCACTGAGCTCTGTGTGTGAGAGTGTGTGTGTGTGTGTGTGTGTGTGTGTGTGTGTGTTTGTGTGTGTACCTGTGTGGGTGTGCTTTGATCTGTGTAATTTAATTTAGCTGCTATCATAGTGTAAATAAGATACACCTCTGTATTATTACACTGTGCTTCGAAAAATAAATGTGCTAATGTGCTTGTGTTGGTTTGTTTAATTTGATTGAGAGGGTATTATGGTTTCCAATGAGATGCTATAATGTTTCATTCTGAAATTCAACCTTGAAAATACTTTATTGTTAGTGTGTGTGTCTGTGTGTGTGTGTGTGTGTGTGTGTGTGTGTTTGTGTGAACTTACATAATTTGAAAGAGCTTGTGTCCTATGTTGAGCTGCTGCAATGATTTTATGATTAAATTCAGCCTGTATGTCTTGTGTCTGTGTGTGTGTGTGTGTGTGTGTGTGTGTGTGTGTGTGTGTGTGTGTGTTGTGTGTGTCAGGCACGTGTGGAGGAGCTTCCTGCCAAGAAGGCGGCGGTGGAGGATCTGAACTCCAGACACAAACAGATAACACTTCCTGCTGACAAACAGAAAGACATCAGGATCATCAACGCTCGCTGGGCTCAGGTCAGCAGCTACCACTGCGATCGCTACAGCTAACAACACCCCAGTAAACAGACATTCATCTTCGCTCATCAGAACGAAGCTGCTCCCGGCTATGAAATCATGCCACATACATCATGATGTTTTGTACTGATAAAGGTAATGAACAGTCGTGGCTGGTGATGGGGCTCCAGGTCCAGAGGACCCCTGTTTATACACACAGACGTAGTGTGGTTTGTTCTAGCTGGGTGTGCAGACATTAGAGAGACATTACACCTCTCCTTTAATGCACTGCAAGATGCAAACATTTGCCTACTACTTAGAGCAGCTATAATCAATAATTTTACGTTGATAATGGGTCAAATGTCTATGTGTAATGTGAAAGGTGTCTTTCACAGTAACAAAGCCACAGAGAATTATCACCAACTCTGGAGTTCCCCTCAGCTCTACGAGCTTTTTAGCATCTTTTTATCTCATTGTTTTGGATTCATGTCCCACAACTTTACTGTTTCAGTGTGATTTCCAGCAGCAGCTGTTTTCAGTGAGAAAGCTCTTATAAACCAACAACCCCACAACTGCCATCACATTTTTATTCAAATGTTGTTAAAATCTGATTGCTGCAAGGTAGTACACTACATGCCCAGCACTGACCAGCAGACAGACACAATTAGAGACTAGCTGGTGAACATAGTAGAACATTTAGCAGCTAAAGAGCCAGATATTTCCCTCAGGAGTTGGTGGAAACCAAAAACAAAGCTAAAAGGAGAGTGAGTATTGGACTTACATTCATCAGGTTGACACAAACATGACTCCAACCTAATGCTAATGTTGATCTGTGTCTACTGTGTGTGTATACACAACTGTTCCCTAACAAGTTCATTATGTTAAAGGTCCTGAAAACCAATTTGTTTCAGCCACAGGAGACATTATACAACTGTTTTCACAGGCTGAGTGGTACTCCTCATGACAAGTAAAAGTGGTTTGATAGCCTAACTCATACCTGAAAGATCACAGCCATTACGAGTCATATGTCAACCCAAACTCTCCTTAGTCATTGTAAATTGTTAAGAGTGTTATGTACCTGAATAAATCTGTCTTCGTCTAGGTGTCCAGGGCTCTGCCTGAGCGTCAGCTGGAGATCGAGGGTCTTCTGAAGGAGCTGGAGAAGCTTCAGGGTCAGGTGGATGGCCTGTCAGCCTGGGCATCCAGCACCAGAGCCAAGCTAGAGCACAGCCCTCAGGAGCCACCACCCAGGGTAGGACACACACAGACACGCACGAGTAGTTTTTACTGCTATTTTCCCTTATATATCTTAATTACCGTAACATTCAACACCTTCATAAAGAAAATGCTGTACCTTTTCAATAAACCCATTGTACAATATATTCTCTATGTCTCTCCGTTTGTTTCTCCAGCTCATTGAGGAAGTGCAAGTCAAGCAGCCAGAAGTGGACTTAGTTTTGGAGCGAGTCGATCAACTGTACAAGGACAATCCTCCCAGCCAACCAGACAAGGTGAGGAAATCAGAGACTATGAATGATTTGTCTGAACCAACTGCATTCATGTGGCATAAATGCTTTTTCATATGCTGCCAACTGTATGTTTTGGAAGCATCTTATACCTTGTTTTTTCACACACAGTATGGAGTCATAGGAGTGCCATAAAAAAGAATAAATCTGTAAAAGAATAAGAAAATAAATTTGGACTTCCTGAAAAAAAAAAAAATGTATATGCAAAAAAGAAATACATATATATATTTTTAAATATATAAATAAATATATGCAGAAATAAATGAATAAATAAATGTGAAAATAAATGAAAATGCTTGTAATTATTTTTAAATATTTTGTTATTTGACACACTGGATCAAATGAAATAAATTATTTATCTCATTTGCTGAAACATTGTCTTTTTGATTTTGAAGAGCGATGATGAAAAAAGACATTTTCAGTGTTAAATGTGCTAGCCTGCTGTATTCCTCTGGGGAATAAGAACACTTTTCTCTTTCATCTCACTACTACTTCTACTTCAAACATTTCATCAAATCCACATTATGTACTTCATTAATGTACGTCAAAGAACATTACATTTTTTGAAGATCAGAGACACTGAACCATATTTGACTTGAAAAAACCTCTACTTAGCTTTCCCTAAGCTTGCTGCATCAAAATAAAAGCCTTTGATTGCATTTGTACAACTTGATTATCTGTGAACTCATTGCTGTCAACACTGACTCTGACTTGGTGTGTTTGTGTGTGGTGACAGGTGAAATATGCCAAGCTGAAAGGAGACTGGACTGTGATCCTGGAGCTGGTGCGGCAGCATAAGGAGAGGATGGCTGCTCTGCTAGTAGCCAAAAAAGCCAGTAAGACTTCCTTTTTCTTCACTGGGAGTGTCAGCCCTCATGTATGCCTTCATGTGTGTTAGAGAGCTTTGAGTGCAAGAAATAATTATATTTTGGGTAGAATGGATATTTAAGCCAGCCCTCACCTTGATAATGCAATTTTAGAGGATTTAAGATTACATTTACAAAATCCATCATGTTTAACAGGGTAGGTTACTACACAAGTTAGCTCTTGTAGGTAATAAGAAATGACCTGTGTGTTTCCTAAACCATCAACCAACACACTGGTCAAAAGCACTGAAGCCCTCCCTCACACAAATAATGTAATCATAAAAAAATGGAACGCTAGCATTACAAAAAAGGAGAGTGCACAGGTACCAGTCTATAACTGGACATACATAAATGGTTTAAACATTTTGTTTGTGTGTGTGTGTGTGTCCCAGATGAAAGTCTGACAGGAAGTTCCCAGCCTGAATCTGCGGCGCTAGCCCAGTTCAACAAGTCGTGGGCTGAGCTCACCGATTGGCTGACCATGCTGGATAACATGGTGCAGAACAAGCGTGTGGTGGTGGCTGACCTGGATGACATCAACAGTAACATCAGCAGGCTCAAGGTCAGGACCTCAGAGGACACTGTTAACTAGACACAGCAGAGCAAACACTGAGGGACCTGTTGTGGTTGAATGGTACATAATTAGGTTAAGCAGTCTGACACATTTTCATGGCAGCCACCTTTTCTTTTAAATATTCCAATTAAAGTTTAAAAGCTTTGTATAAAAGTAAGAGAGTAACCTATGCAGTACTGTATATATTTGTGACACATTTTTACTACTAAAGTTCACTAGTTAGTGTGTTAATAAACCAGTGAATTACAAATTTTGATGTGTATTGTATGTGTATATATGTATTTTCAGGAATGTCTGCAGGAGCTGGACCAGCGGCGCCCCCTCCTGGAGAGACAGGTCACAGCAGCCCAGAACCTGAAGAACAAAACCAGCAACCAGGAGACCCGCAACGCTATCACCGAACGCAGTATGTCACACAATCACGCACATAGATTTACTGGCATCATCTCATGTGAAAAATGCCATTCTCTCTTCTCACAAAGCCGTCCTTTTTCCAAATACTCTCAGAAATTAAAGCTAATTAAAGCAATGAGACAAATGTCCAAATCTATCCACATATGATTTGTTAACACAAAATAAGAGCTGATTTGATCGGAGACTTAAATCTATATCACCTCTCGAAACAAGCAGGTGGCCCACCAGTCCCTTATCTGCATATTATTCACATATGTCACACCCTAATGTATGCTGGATGGCAACTCTTGGCCTACTAAGAGGAAGTCTTGATGCAGCAAAATATGCATACCCAACATGTAATGCAGAATTAAACATAGAAAAAGATCTTCTGTGGTTGCAGACTTGCATGACAGGATTTCACCTACAGTCAGCGCATAGTGTATTTATATACATATTTAATAAGACTAAGGCTGTTTTCATGCTTGATGAGCATGTCTAGAAAGCAAAAGATGCTGAACTTGGAATATAGGTTAAAGAGACACTTTTGGAACTACAAGACTGTATAATTTATATAAGAGGAAGGCTATACGTGAGGAAATATTAGTTAGCCTACAAAAAGAGTGAGTGATTGAATGAGTTATGACAAATCAATGAGAGATTTTTTGTTTTCCAAGATTATTTCTGTAAATGCATTTTAAAAAAACAGTAATATAACAGGCCTACTGGTAAGTATTACTGGCTGCCTCAGCCATAACATACTGGACTCAAGCTGCTATGAGCCATTAAAAGTCAGGAAAAAGACATATTTAAGTAAAATCAAGACAAGAGACTGTTGCTGCTTTTCTTTTGTCTTGTTTTGTGGTGCTAAATAGAGAACTAATGCATCTTTTTAATTTCTAATCTCAAAAATTAAGATGTTGTTCTCCCTGTCTATCTCCCTCACTGTTTCAACCTGGCTAGTCTCTTCCTCTGTGCGTGTGTTACAAAGAACAGTGCTGCAGATTTTACACCTGCTTTTCCCATTTCAGACACAGTTCCCTCTGTCGCATTTTGTATACATTTCCATTCTTTCCTCCAATATTTTGAGTTACATTTGCAACGCTACGTGTACTTAAGTAATTTTGACTAAATTGTAGTTGTTGGAGTAGTTTTAATGCATCATACTTTACACTTTTCACTATTACTTGGGTACATTAGGAGAGAAAAATCAATACTTTTACTCTGTTACTTTGGGAAACAGTGATCAAGCTACATGTATTTATTAATTTGTCTACATAAAGATTATTCAGTGCACTCTTTCCTACTCATCCCATGCTGACCCCAGCTCTGCTGTGTCACTGTATGTGTGTATCAGAATACATGATACATCATATAAAAGCCGGGTCTCAAATAATGGCTGGGAGTATGGTCGCCACTAACAAATAAAGGCCAGTCCCAAATACAGGCTGGGGGCAAAAAAAACAAGGGCGGATAAACTCCTGGTGCCTGTTATATAATGTGCATGCCAACTAAGCAACTAATGTACGTTTCTGTCGCTTTAATTTAATAAATTCAACAATATAATCATGCTATTTCCAACACTTTGTTGTTCTGGATTACTCATCTAAAGCGTTATTGTCCAATTTCAGTCACTGTGGGTGTATGTGTGTTGATGTCTCAGCCAAACTGTATTTTTTAGTAACATACAAGTGCCATAAGAAGGCAATAGCTACATTTGAAGCATCAAATGGGAACCATGCAAGTCACTGAATTTTTCACAACACGGTCATGCAAATTTTTCACAATAAAAGCCTTGTTTGGAAATGAAGGGATTCTATCTAAACGCTAGAGAGCTTTTAATTTGAAAAAAGCTGTAACAGAATTTAACAGGGCACACAAGATCAGAACAGAAAAGAAAGAGGCTTCATACTAAAATATGACCAAATATACTTATCAGACAGAGGGAATTAAAAATAAAGTTCTGTCTCTAATATAAGCCTGCTTCAAATAAAGGCCTGGTACCCTCTGCAGTTGAGGTTATTAAAGGGGGCCCCGGCCACTATTTGAGAATTTACATTATGTGTTTAGGACATTTAATCTGCCTATCCAAATTTTGATTGGAGTGTGGAACAATGCAGCAAGCCTGGAACGACTATACACTCAGTGCTGTTACCTAGGAGGGGAGCAGCACAGTCCCAGAAATTGCAGAGAGCAGAGTACCAAGAGCATAGTCATGTGGTGATGGGTGTATCTGGACTGTGACTGATTTAAAAGACTAATGAAGAATTAAAAATAGTTTATTGCTGGAAGGAAAAACACAAACATTAGTGATGACAGTGACTATGGATGTTGTAAAGTAGCTTGCTGTGGAATTGTATGGCTGTGGTTTTTCCCATTGTGTTACCCGTTTTGTTGGTCATTCACTGTACATTCATCAGTCAAACATCTGTAGTGTACTCTACAGCAGAGTGGAACATTTTAGTGCTGCTACTGTCATTAATGTTAGCATCTGCTGTGTCAGAATGAAATGCCAAACATACACTATACTAAAATAAATGTATCCAAGTACATTGCTTTTAAGTGTGACTGGGGCCACAACTGCTGATAATTTTCATTATGATCTAACTCACTCACTCAGAGTCACTCATTAAGTCAGGGACAGACTTTTGCGCTTATAGAGTTGGCCCCGCTTTGCTGCGGTCCAGCCAAAAATTTGAATGTTTGGGGCCCTCCAGTGGTAGCAATCAAAGACGACATGGCAACTAAGAGATGCATACGGCTTAAAAATCAACAATTAAACAAAACAGTATCTTGCACATCATCAATATAATTATTAAAAAAGAATGCTTGACATTTTTTTTTCTGTCATTTTAGTTGACAGACTTCAGACTCACTGGGAAGACTCTCAGACCAAACTCTCCGATAGGACAAAGCAGCTCCACAACATGCTACAGGACTCCACCGATTGGCTGGATGCCAAGAAGGGAGTGGATCCTCTCATCAAGCGGGCCAGCGAGAGGTTGGAGTCCTGGCAGGAGATCACGTACACGGTGGAAGCGTTGAAAAAACTAAACGCTGAACTGAAGGTTGGACTGGATGTTCACTCACCGACTGCGTGAATGTCTCAAAAATGTTGGCACTCTCAGATTTCTGTTTTGTGTCTAAATTAGCTTCCTCATATCTTTGATGCACACACCTTGCATGTGAGATTTATCAACAGATGGCTCAAAATTACTCCTGCTCTGGATGACTCACGACATTTAGATGGTGAGAATGAATCACCACATTTTACAATTGTTGCGGTTGGTCAATTTCCTTCTTTTCTCTCTTTTTTCTTTCTTCACTCCCCACTCCCTCCTCAGCTCTTTGTGAAGGAGCTGCAGCAGTGGCAGGGTCAGGTGGATGAAACCAACGCACTTGCCAACAAACTGCTGACATTGTACACCAACGACGACACACACAAGGTCACCCAGGTCAGCGACAACATGGTGGCCACCTGGACACATATCGGCAAACGGTAACGACACACACACTTAATGTATAATAACACCATTCTACAACTTATTTGAACACAAGACAATCAAACAGCAATCAATAGGATTCCTAAAGAAAAAAGAAAGGACACCTTTGATACTGTTGCTGTCATGCCCTGCTTAAGCAGAGGTTGCTTAATGTAGGGATGTTGTACTCAGTGTGTGAAAATCAATGGGTTCAGTTCAAAATGCCTTACTGTAACCACATCAAACAGTGATGTCACAGGGACCTGGAGTACACCTGTGCATCACTGCAGCAAGATTTTTCAGGGGTGTTAAGTTACTCTATAATGGAGTCCCCCAAAGTTCTGTGCTTGGCCCACTTTTATTTTCTCTTTACATTTAGGAACAAGTGGAGCTTCTACTCATTGTTATGCAGATGAGAAAGTTTTGTATAGCTGTGGATCTTCTCTCCCAGATGCACTTAAGTCTGCCTTTAATACTTTGCTGTGTCTGCTCACTGAACCCAAAACTATGTTGAATGCAGTCAAAACTAAGTTGATGTTATTTTCTAATGCTAGGGGGAAGCCTACAGACACTGGACATTGTTACAATTTAGGGGAAGACAATGGAAGTTGTTACTTGTTATAAATATCTTGGTTTTTGTCTTGATGAATGTCTTTCTTTTAAGAAACATGTTGAAAACCCTGTGAAGAAACTGAGAATGAAGTTTGTTTTTCATTTTAGACACAAGTCCTGTTTCTCTCTTGAAGCTAATAGAAGGCTGGCTGATCTGGTGATTTCTAGCCATGCTAGTGGCATGGCTGTAGGGATGGCTATGTCAGTCGGTCGGTCAGTCAGTCAGTTCACTACTTTGGTCCAGACCTCGACAACTATTGGACTGATTGCCGTGGAAGCTGGTGCTCAGAGGTCCACTCATTCATGGACCTCTAGGATGATTCCTACTGACTTTAATGATCCCTTGACGTGCCACCAGCATGTTCAAATTTTTGGCTTTATACATTTTTAGTGAAATAAAAATACTCTGTTGTTACCTCAACCCAGCATTGACAAGTTTGTCTACTGTCCATATATCAGCCAGTTATTCTTTGGTGATATGTATCTGTGTCTCTCCAGTGTTTCGGACAGGGAGGCAGCTCTGGAAGCAGCTCTGAAGCTGCTGCAGCAGTTCTACCTCGACCTGGAGAAGTTCCTCAACTGGCTGACAGAGGCTGAGACGACCTGCAACGTTTTAATAGACGCCACCAACAAGGAGAGACTTCACGAACAGCCCGCAGCCAGGAACCTGCTGGCACAGTGGAAGGTAGGACACACAAACACACACACACTCTTATATATTCCTCTTCCTCAGACTGTGCAAAGCTCCACTGATGGATTTTCAGGTCACACATAAGAAGATGTAACTGAATGACCTGGTTATTTATTGTGTTATTACAACACTGATTTTCATTGCAGATCTAAATCTTTGTCAAAATGTTTTCAGTGTAAAACAAAAAGGCCAAGAAGTGTGTGTTCCTTTAGTTGAAGCATGCATTATCAACACATACTGAATATAGACATCCATCCTTGACAGTTTTTACACCTGATGTTATGTAGGTCTTTAATGGAGCAAAGAAAGGGATCCATTTTATGTTTGTGGCTGCAGGACTGATGGTTTATTTGGAACGGAAGAAGAAGAATTGGGTAGATCAGCACTGAGGCTGAACAGACAAAGAAAACAGTGTCACCTACAGAAACTCAAACTTCACCAACAGATAGAGATGTCTTAGACCTGCTTACACTGTTTGATTGACAAGTGATTGCTAAGAAGTGCAAAAATGCTACAGCAGTGATCAAGGGAAATCAAGGAAATCAAAATGTTAGTGATAGCAATATTTTGTCATATGGGATCTATCAGACATCCAATGGATTTCCAGCTTTTGACCCATAGTTTAAGACACTCTTCCTTGACTCTCCGCCCCGGCTGGTATGACAGGAATGCTGACATGGCAGCATAGAGAGACTTCATTGGCCAGTCGGTGCCTGGCAGACAGATGCAAAATCCCACCACTGCATTGTGGGTGTTGAAGGGAAGGCTCTGTTCTGTGAGAGAACATATTTTGACCCTCGGCCCTCACCCTGCACCCACACACACTTTCTGGTGGAACAGCTTGTGCACACACACACATACACACACACACACACACACACACAACGAACATACTGTAAAGGAAACACACAGGCACACAGCAGCATTTTGGAAATGCATTTTCAGATACACACTGATGCAAATTCATGCCTGTGCACACTTCCTTTTCACACACACACATAGGGCTCAGTCAGTACAATAGCAGCACTGTATGCAGAGCTGTGATAGTCTTCTGTGTCCAATTATAATGGCGGACGGCAACGCGGCGTAGCATCCAGAGAGCGCGAACACACTCATGGGCTACAACACGGCACGCAGATAACGTTTAATTGGAAAATGAGCGCACTCATCGTTTTCTGCACCCTTTCAAGTTCTCTCTGCCTCTCTCCTCCTCTTCTCTCTTTTCTCTTTCTCACCCCCTCTGCCTTTCGAACTGACTCTGACTCACTCTCCAACTCTGTCTCCCTTTTTATGGGTAACTAACTCTCCCTCCATCTCTCTATGACTCTCCCTCCCTTCCTCTCCATCTCCAAATCTCTCTCTTTGTCACACACACACATTTAAACAGAGGGCATTCTTATGCAGTTACATTGGGAGCTAATTTTGATGGAATAGAAGAAGCCGAAGATGCTTCTTCTTCTTCTTCTTCTTCTTGACGGCTAGTTTTGGGATTCCCGAGTAAAGTTTTGAGGATGCTGCGCAGGAAGGTCTACCATGTTCAGGTTGGGAAAAGGAAATCAAGCGCTATTATTTTTTTAATTGAGCATTTTAATTCTAAATTGAGGAATGCCATGACAAAAATTGATTTTGAGCTAATTATTGAGTGTTAGTTACGTTATTGACTGCCTTACAAATTGTGAGAGTACCAGTGTTTAAAATACAAACACAAGATGGTGTAATCATCTGTTTAGCATGTGTGTTTTGAATTTTTGTAGCATATTTAGGTGTAAAAATACCCAAAATAAATTTTGTTGTTTTTAGACTTTGCATCTTCAATAAGAACTTGTCACATTGTGGACAAAAGTGCTTTTCATATAAACTAAAAGTCTAAAAGTAAGCTGATTCTGCTCCTTGTGAGGCATTTGAGGTCAACCGAAGGACAAGTATTTTCACAGAAATGTGGTAAAAATAAGGCGTGAATGAACATGTGAAACCATCAATTTAAAATGAAGACATCAAAGTTTAAGTTCACATGAAGGTACAGGGCTGGGATTGACTCAAAGTGTTGAAAGGGATCAGAGAAAATATAGAAAAAACTGTAGGAAACTCTCTAGAACTGCATTTAATACATTAGCCAGTTTAATACTGCACCCCACCTTCATTCTCTTCAGTGCTTTCTATTTGTTCTATTCTTGTCTGTGTCCTATTCTTTGGTGCAATGACCCAATTTCCCCCTCAGGTATCATTAAAATTGCATGTCATCTAATTTATCTTAAAACTTCCAGCGAGTCTAACATTCTTATACAGCATGCCTTTAAGGACATTTTGGCCATTTTCATAGCTTTAGTCAACCAGATGCAAAATAAATGCATTGTGATACCATACAACAGGCTCTGTCATGGATGATAGTAAAGTTACTAATCTGAGATGGCAGAAGTAGTTAAGACGGAAAGTTTCTGAAATCAAATGTGGGAATAAAACCTGTTTCAGTGTTAGCTCTCAGCTTACCTAGAGTGTCAGTGCAGAAATAAAGAGTTCAAGTAAAGTGACACTTGCCATTCTATCATGGTTGATTGAAGAGCAACAGTTAGTGCTTTGGTACTTGTGTTAATGCTATTAAAGGCTAAACTCTGAGAGAAATGTTTTCTTTAGAAATGAAAAGAAACCTACAAGGATTTAAAAGTGGAACAATACATTTAAAAAACAAATTCCATCTTTGCCTAGAAAAGATAGATAGATATCCTTATGTTGTATCTTGCAGACAGTAATTGCTCTGTGTTATACAGACTAACCAGTGGTTTAAGATGTACTCAGGACCAGTGTGTAAGATTTAGGGGGATCTATTGGAAGAAACAGAATATAGTATTTATAAGTATGTTTTTTTAGTGTATAATCACCTGAAAATAAGAATCGTTGTATTTTGTTACCTTAGAATGAGCCCTTTATACCTACAGAGGGAGTGGGTCTTCCACGCAGCCCACCATGTTGCACCGTCATGTTTCTACAGTAGCCCAGAACAGACAAACCAAACACTGGCTCTAGAGAGGGCCTTTCGCCTTTTAGATTCCACTAAATCCTACACGCTGGTGCTTTAAGTAAAAGTACCAATACATTAATGTAAAAATACTCCATTACAGGTGAAACAAGTCCTACATTCAAAATCCTATTTCAGGAAAAGTTAAGAAGTATTATTAGCTAAATGTACTTACTTTATCCTTTATGCTTTATATTACTTTTTTCACATATGCAGTAGTACTCCCCGAAGCCTGTAAACACACTTTGATGTATAAAATCAGTTCCCCTTTAAGAACAGTTATTTTACATTTTAGGAACGTTTTATCTGTTTAATCATATGTAGTACTTCAGTATAGAAATAGATTAAGAAAATGGGGGTTGAATTTTATTAAAATCTCAAGGATTATAACTAGCCCTATGCCAGTTACATTACTTGTGTACAGAGTTGTAAAAGTTATGTGTATATTTAAATTGATCCTTAAGACATGGCAATTGATTCAGTCAAGCAAGACTTGTTATTTTACTTACAGTGAGTAACTTAGTGGAGAGGTAGTAGTGCTCAGGTAAAATTAAAGGTCTGCTGTATTAAAGACATTGGCATTTAATTTGCTTCCAGATGCAACAATGATTGATGTCACATTTCTTCATGTCTACTTGCTGAACTTTTGGTATTCTTTTGCGCTATTCCTGAACAGGAAATGTTCACAGAAATCAAGCTTTGTTCCCTTTTCACTTTACAAAGATTTGATTGTTAAGTACTTGGCTCCCTTCTGGCTCTTATCAGGAACATTAAGAGTTTCAGTGATGGATTGTCTGTAGGAAAAATGTACACAGGTGGCACCATCACTGTCGAAGTTACCAACTGATTCCTGGCTGAATAACACATCTTGACATTTCAGTGCTACAAAAGGTTCCATCGACAATGCATTAAGTCCTGCATTATGGCTCAATCCTGGTGGTTGCTGCTTTTAGAGAGTAAATAACTCTCTCAGAGCCTGATCCCATTACTGAGCACTCGAGCAGTGAAAAAAGTGAATTTCTGAAAGATGGCTGCTATTACCAAGAAAATGAAGTGTGTGCTCCAGTAGAATTTACTGCTCTTGCTTTTTCCCACTGACTCTTGCTGTGTGCGTGTGTGTGTGTGTTTTACCAGGACCTCCAGGCAGAGATTGACAGCCACACAGAGCTGTATCACTCCCTGGATGAGAACGGGCAGAGGATTGTGACCTCGCTGGGGGACTCGGAGGACGCCGCTCTGCTCCAGAGACGTCTGGATAACATGAGCCAGCGCTGGAACGACCTGCGCAACAAGACCCTTAGCATGAGGTGAGGGGAGGCTGGGGTCATGCAAAAGAAAGCAGTCTGTTCATGTAACACAAAAGAAACAAAAATGCCTGTGTTTGTGTTTCAAGGGCTCACCTGGACTCAGAGATGGCCCCATGGAAGAGGCTCCACATGTCGCTGCAGGAGCTGCTTAACTGGCTGAGGCTTAAAAGTCAACAGCTGGAGCAGGAGCCGCCTGTAGGGGGCGACGTTCCCGCCGTGCAGACACAGCTGGACACACACCGGGTAGGAGGAAACACACACACACACATTACGTGGGACACAGACAGACACACAGCTTGTCTCTGCAGCATTTTTGATGAAAAATGGAACATTCTGCAGATTCTGTTGAGTTGTTTTTTCAGAGGTGTTTGTGAAGTTGGGCTGTTCCATAGAAATCCATAGAAAGTACAATATTGACTTTCAGTAAGGGACTGTGCGAAAACTATTTGGTGGGTGTGGTCAGAAAAGGGGGAGCGTTATGTGTTTTTTGTTTTTGTTGAAGGGAGGGTAGTCAAACTTTTTTTCAAGGGAGGGTCTCACCCAAGATTTATATTTTATTTCAGCCTTCCCTTGTGAGATTTAATGTTAACGCAAAAGTGCGACATTTTGGGAAATACGCTAATTTGCTTTCTTGCAGAGAGTTAGATGCATAGATTGATACCACTTTCATAACTTTCCATTAAATATAAAGCTACCACCAGTTAGCTTAGCATAACACAAATGAAGACTTGTTTATCTAATCGGAAAAATTAAATAAATAAAACAAAGTGTAAAAACAACACTTTGCTGTTTTACTGGGGGTTATGTGTCAGACTATTTCTTGGCCACGACCAGAAAGATGGCTTTCAAAAGATGACAACAATTCTGTATCAAGTCTTCATTTTCCTATCATAATCAACTGCTAGTAGTAGCTAGCAAGAACAATCTGTCAGTTAGAAAAAACACAAAATACAAGTGGACATGGACTGGAAACCTGTGTTTTGCTATTTGCTGGTGCTGTTTGGCATGCCAGTGTAAGAGGAAACGGTTCCCTTTTTTTTGTCATCAACAAGTCTGGCCACACAAGTCACACCTCATGTAATTCCTTTTATTTATAGTTACAGTCAGAGATCTAGGCCACAACATCATCTGATCTCATTTATAGTTATCTTTATTATGTGGAATCTGGAGTGCAGAGCTGCTGCTTATATCTATATAGCTGCTGTAATATCTCTTTAGCAGTTTTTTTCTAAGTCAAGGGGAGGGTCCAAAGAAAATCTTCATAACACTGAGGAGGGACTTTAATTTAAAAATGGAACAAAAGTTTAGCCCCTCTCCTCACCCCAATAATTTTCATACAGTCCCTAAGAATAAGCAGAGCCTATTACTATTACTGTTATTAAGCTCCTCACATAAATTAACTGGAATACTTTGGTATTTATCCTTCCTGAAAGTGTAGCTCAGAGTCACAATAAAAGAAAACACTTTTATAAACCTTGAGCTCAACACCAGTGCAGTAAGCAACCAATAAAACGAGTCTGTTTGATACTTTCATAATAAAAAGTTTTGTGGTTTCATCGCATAGGCAGCCATTTATATTTGAGGCAGACTTCATGTCTCTCTGACTACCATTATGCAAATCAAAGGCTCAGAATAAATGGAAAGTATAGTCGTACAGGTTAAATGAAAAACCCATTTTATGCACCATTTTATGCAAAAAAGAAAGATGATTGGCTCTGCTGATTTGGTCATTTCGTGTATAAAACTGCAATGATTCTGCAAAATGGTGAGTTCTTGCAGATATATATTAGGAAAAGGCTTTTAGTCAAAGCATTTCACAATGAATGTAGACATGTTTTAGCTTGAGGGGCCATTCAGATACATGGACACTCCAATCTAACAGTGGCAGTGTTTGTGCATTATTCTACCCATACACGCAATACTGACAAACTTTCCAACAACAACAACCTTTTCATCATGTCTTTTATTATAATTATGCAAAGCACTTGACTGAGCACTTTAACAGTAGCATTCACATGTCAGCTACCAATGGTGACCACTGGTTGTCATGGCAACAACATTACGGTTTTTGTGATCTCACACACTCGCACAGGTGGCTTTGTACAGTCTCGCTCGCAGTCTGCAATGCACATCACATACAAAGAGTACTGTATTGCTGCCACCATGACAAAAAAAAATTGCTTAGTTATAACAAGAGTATTCATTTTAAAGAGATCCTTTCACGTTATAACAAGATATTTGTCATGTTATTATGACATATTTTTCTTCTTATTACTAGATGCCAAATTATTCTCTTTTACTTGTCGAAACACGATAAGTTGGTAATATTGTTATAGCAAGAAACTTCCATAATGTTGTTAAAACGACAAAAATGTTAATGCCTAAAGGTACACTGTAGCCCACAGCAATCATACAACAAGATTAATCCAGACATGTGGAAGGATGTTATTATACATTATGGCTATGTGCTGCTTTCGTATTGTTTTGTGCACCTATGCATCATTACTGTGTGTGACATTGGGAATGACGGTGCACCTAAATTAGTGTCCACTTTTGCGGCCCCAAACATGAAATAAAACTTAATCCATGTAAACCTGTCGTTGTCAATTTTTCTAGCTGATACAATAGGCTACAATGTCTCTTTAGGCATTGACTCGATCTTTTTCTTATTATAGCAACACACCAACTTAATATATTATAACAAGAAAAGGTTTTTCTTTTAATGACATATGTTGATTTTGTGTAATATTGGGAAAGTTTCACGATATAAAGAAATTAAGTGATATGCTGTTATAACCAGAAAGGTTGCATGTTAAAACTGAATAATTTGTATTTAGAAATGTTATAACTTGAAAAGGATGCCAAATTTAACAAGAAACTATACAACATTTTTTTGTTTCCCGTGGTGGCAGCAATATGCTGTCGTAGCAGAGAAATTGTACGGAAGCATAAATCTTGCACCAGTAAGACTGACAGGTGTGTGAGGGGAGAAAAATGGCCCAGTAACACAAAATATGAGCAATTAAAGCAGATGCGGTACAAGGCACAATAGGAGCAGTGTGAACGCAGATCAAAGACCACTCACTCACTATGGGTCTGGACCATAGACTGTATATAAAGATGGACGACGCGTCTTCACTTCGTCCCGCTGTACAAAAATGAAGCCAAAATATCCCGGAGATGGGAGGCAGAGTCTGCGCAGTAGTGATCCGCAGTCGAGGTCCCGCCCATACTCCTGCCCGAACCAATTGCGAGCACACTCACAGTTGTCAATCATGACGTCACACCCCCTTTTCAACATCAGCGTGATAACAACTACTTAAAATGACAGAAGCCATCTTTATTTGACCCATGTCCCATCCGCAAACATGGAGAGGGCGATTGAGATGTTTGTCATGTTTCCATCTTTATATACAGTTAATGGTCTGGACCTATAGTTTAAGAGACACTGCTGTGCGGATTGAGGTAGTTGTTTGAGCGTGTGTGTGTGTGTGTGTTTTCACAGGGCTTCAGGAGGGACTTGAGAGCTAAAGAGCCAGTTGTGACAAAGGCTCTGGACGATGTGGGGGTCTTTCTGTCTGAGCTGCCCCGAGACACACCATCACCTGAGCAGAGAGGTAACACACACACACATTTCCAAAATGATTCATTTCAGACAATTCTTCATATCGGCTCTCCTCCATTTTTCTTACAACAGTTAAAGATCCCCCCCAGACATGTTTTAACATGTATATAAATTGCTCTACTTTGAATAATAATTTGTATCTGATGTTATTTTCACAAAAAATGTTATCTTAAGATCTGATGAAATGATGACATCTACTCCTTCTCCTTCATTAAAAATCCAGAATCTATAAATAGAAGTTGAACTACTGGACAACAGGTGTTTCCTGCTTCACTGTGAAGTCCATGCTCAGTGTGTGTGCGCTGGAGGCTTCAAGTTTCCACATCAAACTTTTGCAAGTTGAATATTGGAGCAGGATTGGCTTCCAAACTATTTGTGATGTCACGAATCATGTTTGTAGGCCCGCCCCTGAAAATGGGATTTTCAGTGAGCACATAGAAATGTTCCACTTTCAGCAGATGAATGTGAAAACATCCTTCTAGTGTCAAACTTTGCACATACAACATTCTGCACAGTGAAGCTCAAACATTCAACTGTAGGAACAAGAAGAAAAACATTTTTTTGAGTGGAGGGGAACTTTAAGATTGTCCCCGTTCAGCACTTCTGATTTGCTTTGATGTGGATGGATTAAGAATGTAACCGTCGTAAGCAGCATAAGCTCTTTTGTAACGTTTTTTCTTTTTTAGGTCAGGTTATTATAACAAAGATACGTTTACACTTGAACACACCTTGTACCTGCCATTTAAATGTAGAAACTGGTATGTAAATACAGAAAATAGCTCATTAATTAGTGACATTTTCTGCCAGAGCAGCGCCGCGATCAGCCCCAACACTTGAAGTCGTACATAAAAGGAAAAATATGAAATGAATTTAACAGACCTGTCTCCTGCCCGGAACCTAAAGCTCCTTTTCCTCTCGTCTCTGACTCACAGTGAACTGTGGACCCTAGTAACAGCCTGGTAACAACCACACACTGAGGTTAACACACACTTTTCCTGCGGCACCTTCCGCACCATGGCAGCAGCCCAGTTACCAGGCTCATAGAAAACAGCTGAACTTTAACTGTGGCCCATTAAACCCATTCACCTGCCAACTCAAACACACTCAGAGAACTCAGAAAGAAAGGGTGAACTCCAGCTGCTAATCACTGCCGCACCGAGGGAAACGAGCACTTACTTCCTCTTAGAAACTAATTCTGTCTCAGCAGTTAGACTTTCGAATCGGCAGCGGTTGGAGACGTCTGAAAAGCAGAATTGACAGTGTGTATGACATTTTGCTTGATTTAAATTCAGCTGGCTTTCCTAAAAGATAACCTGTATCTCCACAAACATCCTGAGTGGTTTGACATATAGGTGGGACAGTCTCTCAGGAGCCGGTCTTACATTGTCACAGCTACTGCTTGTGCTTTTGGTTGCTTTAAAAGAAGTAACAAGCTTTTAAACTCAATTGGCCACGGGCTTAAATTGTAGCTGAACAGAGTTAGAACTGTGCACAGGTGAAGACATTCAACGGACAATCACAAACAAATCTAACAAAAGACATGACAAGAGACTGAAAGATGCTGCTGCAGGGGCTTTAAAACGATGATGAGAATGTCTCTTTATGAGTTTTACAGAAATGTCTGTCGGACGCAGCGGTCACACAGCAGAAATACGCCTGCAGGAGCTCTTCTTCTTTTAAGTGATGATATTCATGTAGCAGCAGACATTTTCTCGTGATTAGGACATGCATTTCCACACGGATTTTAGGTGGAATTAAAGTTATTAATTTCATCTACATTCATCCCCACAAATCTGTGTTTTAGTGCAAATGAATAGATTCTTAAGTTTTATTCGAACACAGATTAATCATAAGTGGCTTAGTAGAGGAAGGATTATGTGTGGAAATGTATTTATTCAAGGGTCCTGAACGCCTATTTTCTCACTCAGCTTTTTGCTGTAAGTGATGGACTTCGACATGAACACACTATTTTCTGCCAAAGTTAGAACAGTTTTGGTTATTTCACTTTCATTTTTTTTGGTTGTCTGTATTTTTGTGTTTTCCTACTGGTTTGAAGCAGGCAGTGCTCGACTGTAAACAGGTGTTGTCACACACTGCGATGCACCAATCAGAGTTCAGCAACATTGGAATCAAAATGCGGAGTCAGTTGCTGGGTTGTTAGATTATCAGAGCTTTTTAGCTGAAAAAAGCTGCCTGCTGCAGCCGAAAACACTGATGAGAGCTGTGAGGGTGAACCACAACAGTAACGTTGTGGTCAGAAAACCAAAAGAATAGAGACAGAGCACCTTTAAGTCCCGCCCTCTTTTTTTGTAGAAATAGAAACTATGATTTGATAATATATATCCCCATATTTGTGTTTAGGAGAAAAAACAACACAAGTAAAATTACAAATGTGTGTGATGCTGATCTTTATAGTTATTGTCACAATAACTCACCAACTATGGTAGTCTGACTGAACAAGACATGCCTCAGTTTTCCACCAACCTGAGGCACCTGTAAGTTGATTAAGACTGCAGAAAGACTAGAAACAACAAAAAGCTAAAAGTAAAGATACTGTAAATGGTTGAAGCAACCAGTTTCTGCAACCAGGTTGCAGTTATATTTGCTGTTTTACTGTCACTGGATGTTTTTTTCAGGACTTGTTCTTTCCATAACCCTCAGATATCAGCCCGGAGGAGCGTGCCCAGAACGTTGGGCAAGTCCTGCGCAAAGAAGCAGATGACGTGATGACCAAGTGGGACCGGCTCAATGCCGACTCAGCCGACTGGAAGAGGAGGCTGGAGCTGGCTCTGGGTCGGCTGATGGAGCTCCAGGAGGCGGAGGACCTGCTGGACGGACAGCTGAGGCAGGCTGAGATGGTAAAGGAGGCGTGGGAACCTGTTGGTGACCTGCTGATCGACTCGCTGCCAGAGCACATCGAGAGAGTCAAGGTCAAACTGAGTGACGCTCACTTTAAATTTAGCTGCGTTTACCATCAATATACTGTATTAGGGTCAGAATTTAAGTTTTATAAAATATATGTCATACACACATAAAACGTGGATAAAAGAAATAAGCTCATATAAAGCAGATAAAATTTAAGGAAAGGCAATAAGCACATATATAAACAAATAAGATGCATATAAAGGAGACAGAATGCCAAAAAGAACAACTGCAAACAGCAAAAAATGTATAGTCATTATTTGTAGTAAATTGGTTAAAACTCACCAAAATACTGTTATGATCCTTTAAGACCTTATTTGTGATCTTCAGCATCACACAACATCCAAACCAGAGCAAATCCCCTTTCTGGCATTATTCTGTATGTATTTGTTCTCTCCTTAACTTTCCTGAGGAATATAAATATATTGGAAGGGTTTTATAAACCCTCTCCTTTAACCCTCTCCACCACGTCAGAACTTGAGTTTATGTGAAGGAACAGGGCCCTTTTTGTGTTTTGAGCCATAAACAAACCTTCTTTGTGCCATAAAGCATATAGCAAATAACTCAGGGTACATTTTAATACAAGCTGCTAATCTTCTCAATGACAGTCTTGAGTCTTAAATTTACCAAGGTCTAAAAAATAAATTGATTCAATGATGATAAAATGCTCCCACTGCACCTTTTAAAGTCATATGTAACAGTCATAGATGTACATTTCCTTCTCCCTATACTGCATGCATCACAGCTGAAATGGATAACATCCAAGAGTTAGCCCCCCTTGCATCTATCGACCATTAATGTTACACTGGTTGCCATGGTGAAGACCCCTCACATTGCATTCATCCTACTTAAGCCCGTCAGTGTTTTCCATACATCAGCAAGCCTTGAACAAGCAGGAAAAGTGGGTTTACATGATTTCCCACCTGTCCTCTCACCACTGTAAACAATTCAGCATAACGAACAACCTGTGTGTGTGTGTGTGTGTGTGTGTGTTGCAGGAGTTCCAGGACGAGATCGCTCCGATTAAGGATGACGTAGCACACATGAACCAGTTGGCATCCACTTTCGGGCCGCCCGACATCCAGCTGTCGCCTAGCAATGTGGAACGCCTCGAAGATCTCAACACGCGCTGGAGGCTGCTCCAGGTACACACTCATATGCACACACACAAACACACATGCTTCTTCAGGTGTGGAAACACTGGAGCTCTTCTGCAGATATGTAAATATTCTGAACATATCTGCTTTTGTCCAACTCCTGTGAGGAGGTTTTGGATTCCAAGACCTTTCATTGTTTGAATGATGCTGTAAACATACACTATTATTACTATTGTATCTTTTTTTTCAAGTAACATTCAGGGATTACAACTCCTTGAGTCTGCAGACTTTCAGTTGCTGTTTTAGATAAAATAACAAATCCAGATTCTCTTGTTGCAATTGGCAGTTCGCTAAGCCCCCCCAACACACTGTTTAATCAGTTCCTTCCACTTTTGCTTTGTGTTTGTGGTTTTGGCTAAAAAAAGACACCACCCTCCAAACTTTTTAGATACCCAGTATCTCTCTCACTATCAGCCCATAGACTGTATATAAAGATGGACAACGCGTCTCCACTTCCTCCCACTGTACAAAAATGAAGCCAAGAGGGATTGTAGCGTTTATATAATGTGTTGATAATGATGCCTTACAACCAGCACATCCAACATAATGTTTTCAGGTTAGTTTATACTGTTTTTGCTTGCACACTTAAAATAGTGTGTGTCCTGTGAGCATATGAGTGTGTGTATGTGTTACTTTATGGGAAAGCTGTAATAAGATAAGATAAGATAACCCCTTATTGTTCCCCAGCAGGGTAATAAGGACAAAAAGAACACACAAACCACACACACACACACACACACACACACACACCATGTGTTGGTGATCAGAGGCAGCACAGGGTGTGCCTCTATCAGTCTCAATAAACCCAGTGGCAGCCATACTGGAAATCAGACAGTGATTGTTACCGGGGGTGACAGACAGAGCCAATCAGCTGCCAGAGGGACCAACTAATGCCAAGGAGTCCCGGGCAGAGATGGGCGCCGTGGTGACACCACGTTGACGGGACCAGACGGCCAGTCTCTCTGAAGTTAACACCTGACCAGATGCTTGCACACAAACACACACACCTTTGTCTTGTAGCGAAGGTGAGAACATCAGTGTAGTTGATGTAGATAGACAGAGGGAGAAAGAAAGATGTGATTTATGGTTATATAAGAAACAAAAACTTAAATGTGCCTGTATTTATCAAACTTCTAGGAATTACACTTAAGCCTATAAGCCTGTACATTTTTCCCCCTTCAATAAAACTCGGAATTGAATGAAATGATGTACAGTCCTGAGAACAAAATGCCAGCGGAACGCAAGCAACACAGTTCAGATAAAATGGAAAGAATCTCAGAGGTATAGTGAATGACTAGCGTTAGCATGTTCCTGGCTGGGTAGTGGGTTAGTGGTTAGCCTGTTTCGCTGTGGCACTGCGTTATTTTTTTCCCACCCATTTTGCGTTATGTCCTGCCCTACTTTGCTGTGATTGGCTAGTTCATTAATCCGACGTGTCTTGTGATTGGATGCTAGCTCCACCGGTTTTTCTGTTGAATTTTTAGCAAGTCCTGCCAGCAACACTAGTGACACTAGTGACGTTGATGATAATGTAATAATAATGCAAATATATATATTTTTTAAATCCTTATATCTACAGAGGGAATGCAACTCAGTTAAACCCCATGCAGTTTCACCCCTTGTTCATATAACATTTGCTTCTCAGCAAATCATGTATTCCTAACCATAACTTTATACAATGAACATATTAAACTCAATCTTGAACCATGTGTTGCCACTGAGAAAGACGAAGGGTTGGAGAACTGTATAAGATATCAAAATAGTCAAATGTGTTAAAATGTGTTATTTTATCTAGGGAAAAGGCTATGCTTATTATCTTAACTTGTGCCCCTCAGAGGTATTAGTGTCAGTGTGGTAAATTAACTAATCAGATCTTTCCTATTTCGTAATAAAGACCAACTAGAAAATTAATGCAATAAGTCACAGGCGAGGGAGCACCTAGGATCTCCATTGTTCTAGCGGCACAGCTGCGCTCACAGCCAGCATCCAATCAAAGTAAAGAGTACTAGCCAATCACAGCACACTAGGGCGGGATGCAAAACAGGTGGGAAAAAATAACTCTATGGCACTTTCTCATATGACCGGGCTTTAAAAGGCCTCTGGGGCACTTTTAAATTTTAAGTTTGCAAGTGGGAGTAAAAGTGAAGGATTTATACTTTTGTCTTTCACTTTTAGCAGCTTGTAGACCTTGATCAGAGACTACGTGATACATGTCTCATTTTCACTTAGGAAAGGATTATTCTTTCTGTTTACACTGATACGCATGAGCGGATTTAAAATGGCATGAAGAGAATTACGTATTTCATTTGGACAGAAAAGAGGATTTAACTGCCAGTTTTTGAAAAGTCAGTTTCCATTGCAGGTGGTTCGTTGGGAGCGGAATGTTTGCCCAGGAATTTTGGCATCACTTTTAATGTTAGGGTGGTGGATAGAAATCAGTGTGTGTGTGTGTGTGTGTGTGTGTGTGTGTGTGTGTGTGTGTGCGTGTGCGTGTGCGTGTGCGTGTGCATGTGTAAGCTTGCGCTTGCAACCGTTTTCTGCTTGACCTTCTGTTTGATTTTGCAAGCGCAAGCACTGTCTGGTAATGTGAGTGCGTCCAATGTATGTTTGTGCTTTCATGTTTTCTGCTTTAGTTAATGTGGCTTAAATTTTAGGTGAGTGCCTGTGTTTGTGCGTTTGTTGTATTTGTGTGCAAGCGTGTGTGTGTTTGTGTGGCAGGTCACTTTAGTCGTTTCACAGTGTTCCTTCGTGCCTAAAAGGTCGGAGCTGATTGGCCGGCGCCGGGACACAGTGCACTCTGAGTAACTGCAACAAATTTGTCTTCAACAATCTCACTCCTCTTGTTTGTACAATTCTGATTAGGTTACCATGGATACAGGGAAAAGCAGCTCAGGCAGGAATGGATTGGGTGAGGTGGACTCGAAGGTAATTTCATCATTTGGTTTCATGTCGAAGCCGAAAAGAAAAGAAAAAAAAGGACTGGTCACCTGTCATATCTTCATCTTCATCTGCTCTTCATCTCATACATGAATCACGCACACATACATACATTCCCCTGACAATGTGTCATCAGTGGCCTTCTTACAGTATTTGGGTTGTGGATGAAAGGTTGGATGGTTAATCAGCCAATCTGTCCGCTCAGGCTGGATAATAACCAATCTCAGTCCCTCAGCTTCAAGACTTCTATCAAATGAAGTTGAGATGCCTTTAAGCTTCCAATGATTAACTTTTTTACTTCTTGGAACAAAAATCTGTTGCTAATCAGCATCTGCCAAAGCTCTGCATGCCGGCCGGAGCTGCATGTGTTGCCTGGGAACATTAGATCATTGAACGCTGTGTCAGGAGGCATCGTGATTATGGTCAAACAGTGGCTCCTCCGGGGACGTTCAGGGTGCGGCTAGCTGGCAAGTGTTGGTACCGAACTGAAATCATGCCTGCAAGCATCAGCTGGCTTTTTATGTGACTTAAACATCAGATTAGAAAGGTTTAAAGGAAGCAACAGATTTTGAGAAGGTTTCCTCAATATTGCCGTAAAATATTCATCCTTGCTTAGGCTGCAAAATGTTATAGTTTATGGAGAAATTGTGTGATAAATGGTGATAAGACATACATTTTTCTAATAAATAATGAATGTAGGCGTTGTTCAGTCTTGCTGAGCAACAGTTTAGAAGTGACTTGGGGCATTCTGACCTATATATGCCATTAAGGTTGTGTGAGCATTTGTTGACTAGCATTTCTTGGTTTTTATCTCCAAACTGCATCAATTATGGCTGACATTAGCTCACACCAACATTAACGTCAATTCTTGTGGAGGCGATTTCTTGTGTGGGGTCTGTTGACATCGGCCAGAGTTAATTCAATTCAATTCAGTTTTATTTATATAGCGCCATATCATAACAAAGTTATCTCAGGGCACTTCTTCGAATAGAGCAGGTCTAGACCGACTCTTTATATTTACAGAGACCCAACAGTTCCCACCATGAGCAAGCACTATGCGACAGTGGCAAGGAAAAACTCCCTTTTAACAGGTAGAAACCTCGAGCAGAACCAGGCTCAAGGTGGGCGGTCATCTGCCTCGACCGGTTGGGTTGAAGGGGGAAGGGGGGAGCGGGAGAGAGAGAGCAGGAGGAAAGAGAACATACAGCAGCTCAATACAGCATAGATATGGTAATGGCATTGATGTCAACACCAACAGAAACAACACCAAGAGCAACATTATAATAGCAATACTAATAACAGCAACAACAGCAATAGCATCAGCGGGTGCAGAGCAGGAGCACGGGGGCAGCAGGCGGCAGCAACCACAGACCCAGACTCTACAGCTCCGGAGGCAGAAACACCTGCAGAAAGCAACAGAAGTGGAGGGAGATTCAGCAGTTAATCATCATTAAATAGTTTTGCGTGTGTGGTTGATAGTTCATCTAAAAGGGCCTTAAATATATTTTTTCTCTTACCCCACCCCTATCCAGGTGTTATAGTTTTCTTTGAGTATTTTCATATGTACTGTATTTGCAGGCTCGTTCCCTGTATTCTGATGCAGCAAAAAAGCAACCGTTTTCTGCTTGACCTCTGTTTGATTTTGAGTCTGTCTTGTATTTTGAACTGAGGGATCCTTCCTAGAGCGTTCCATACTTCAAATAAAGTTGAAGCAATAAAATCATCAGATATAAAGATAGGAGTTTCATGCCAGTGATGCAGTGATTCTTGAGTTTACATAAAGCCTTTGATATTGTAAAATCAGTGCCAATAAAATCAGCCTACAAAACAGGTGTTTAGATTTGGATCAATGACAAGCGGTTTAGATGGGAATCTGTGAGCCAGGAGACAAGTGTGTGTACCCCGCTGGGTTAGGCCCGCCTCTCTGTATGTACCTACAGAGCCGTGCTGATTTGGCACAATTATCTCAACTCCATCTAGACAGATAGCTCATTGAGAGCTGAAGGAGACTCACAGGAGACTGCATCCTCTCTAATTCCTCCACAACAAATTCAATTATCTCTTCCATGCTCGTCTTTGTGGCTCCTCTCCTCCCCTTCCTCTCCCTCCGTCTGCCCAGTCTTGTACTTCACTGCTTTTTCTTTGCAAGAGTATATCATGTGCCACGGTTCACAGTGACACACACAAAAAACATCACCCCCCCAGTGTATTTCCATCATCACATTATGAAGCTATTCATTACTTTGAGGAAGCATTAGGGCTGAATGTTTTCTCGTGGCCTTATTATTATTGATTCCAGGATTATATTTCTTCTTTTCCAAGGAAACAGGGACTTCTCGCCATAACCTGTTTGATTTTTTTAATACAGAACTTAAGAAAAATTGTAAATCCCCATTTCATGTTGTCATTCTTTAATATTCATTATATTACATGGCAGCTTTTTAAATAAGATAATAAAAAATAATACAATGAAAAATATTATGCCATTGAAATATATCATTTCAGTGAAATAAGCATGTACAATTTGCAGTAACTACAAAACCTAACCACAGTAATGTACCTGCATTCTGGCTTTTTTTTTTTTTGTAATTGTAGTTTCATTTTTTATATTGATTTCAATATAAATGTAGGACACGTAGCAAAACAGAGATACATTTAAGCCCTGTGAACTAGAGATGTTCAAAAATCTAAATAAGGACAAAGTTCAAAACAAACTAGTTAAAATGGGCAAGAAAGCTGAAAGCATATTTAAGGCATTACAACCTTTCTATCTGTTACACAGTTGGCCTGCCCTAAAACTTCAACCTCAATGCTTTGGTAGTTACTGCTAGCACATGAGAGCACAGTGAATTTGGCAAGAAGTCCTTGTTTGTTTATCTATCTGTTCTATCTAAATGCGTGTCTTTCCAACTTTTCTCTGTCAGATCTCCATCAAAGAACATCTGAAGCAGCTGACAGACGCTCACAGGGACTTTGGCCTTCTGCACGGTGAGTAGAACACACTCACGCACAAATGTGCAGACACACACCTACCTGCTTACATCAGGCTGTTGACAGTTGACAGAATGGTCGTGTGTGTTTAAGAGAGAGATAAGACGAAATGTGTTCGACAAAATGAGGCACCCGCCTCCTGACAGCACCTCGCTCAGTGGCACTCAATAAGTGACGTGTTAGTGAGAGAGAGAAGTGACGCTGCGCTCCACTGTCAACAGGTCACTGAATAACTGAATAAGTGATCAGAGGGAGAGAGTACATAAAGACTGTCACTCGTTTGGGTGCTCATTGAGCAGCCATGGTGGTGTATCGATATGTTTATGCAACTTGTTTTTTGTTTTTTTTGCTTTATCACTGAATTCCAATATGATCCAGCAATCATGTGGCAAGGCTCTCATCAGTATCACAGTGACACATTGATGAAAGCATATAGATTAAAGTCCCTCATTGATTGTTGCATTGAATGATGTCAAAATGTCAAAATCTACCTTAAAACACTGCTGAATCAAGCCACTGACAATTAACTCATTTAGTTGTATATTGGGGCATTTGTTTTGTTTCCTATGGATAATTGACTGTTGGCTAAATCCCTCCTCCGAACAGCGATCATCCAATCATAGCTTAGCAACAATAACCAGGCACTGCAGGTTATTAAAAGTGATACTCTGTATATGAAGAGTTTGGGTCGTCACATCTATTGTGTTGGAGCCAAGATGCTACTATATCAGAGTTCAGACCTAGCAGCTCTGTCCTAGTCTTTATTGGAGTTGGAGAAGTTTACACTAGATAGCGTTACATTTGCCAAACACATCAGCTAGTCCTCATCCTAAAAGTCTTTTCTGTTATAACAGTGAAACATGATGTTCAAAAATACGAACAATGAATCGTAAATCTAACATTTGTGTTGCTTGTCCGAGTATGCTTTTCTATAGTGAGCATTTCAGCAGGGTTGTTCTAGAATCAGTACGTTTCCTAGATTTTCATTATCATACTTTACTATAATACTAGAGCTAACTTGCTACCCCTCAATACAAGAACAATGCTTCTTTATTTCCATATCTTCTACATAGATCGTGATTGGGACCTGTTGGCTTTATTCTCATTGTTTTAGCACGCTCATTTAGCTGTTATGTAGCCTTCAAGTGCATATTTAAGACTGTTTTTACAAGGTTCTTATTTTAAAAACAGGTCAGCCGGTGACAGAGTAACTCATTTTGACCATTCGCTAAGTGGGGCATGGTGAAGGGTCACAGTTAGATGATATTATTACTTAAGAATTATAATACAGTATAACTTTGATAGATGATAATTATGCATATTTCCAGTATGTAACTGTCAAAGGTAAACAGCAGCTTTTGGAGTCAGTTCCTAACAGTCCTCTACTTAATGATCTTTCACTTACACTTAAAAATCATGCAGGCAGATGACAAAAGAAGCAGAGATATCATTTGCTCCAACAACAGCAGCTTTAATAGACAAGAATGGAAAAAACAAGAATGCAAAGCAGCCACAAGCAACACTTGCACTTAGTGTAGTTATCGCTATTACTTTCTGTAGCCACATATGATAGCTGCATGTAAAAATGTAGGACAGTGGTATTGTACTTTAAAAGGAAAGTGACAAGGGACACAGAGTAACTCTCAGAATACATTCAACATTGCAGATTAATGAGTGTAAGACTATAAGGATGATTTTTGTCATTTAAGGATGTCCACCTGGAGCCACTCATCAAACTGCTAGCTGCTTTTTCTCATCAATTCTCCTTAGTTTAATTACAGCTCATCTGCAGAGTAATTAAAAGACCACAGATAGCAAAAGATCACAACATCACTCATACGCTCATGGCGGTGATTAAAATTAAAAGAACTACAGGGGGGCTTGTAAGAAAAAACTAAGAAAGGAAATAAACAAAAAGTGAAACTGACACAAATAAAGTGGTTAAATAGCAATAACATATTCTGTAAGATGGTAGAACAGCAACTACATACATAAAATATAATGATATCAAGGGGGGAAATTAGATTGAAGTATCCCTTGTAGATAAAATGGGGATGAGACAGTGTTACATTTGTTCATATATAAATGTTCCATCCAGCTTGATAATGGAGCTATATTAGTTGTAGCAGGACAGATAGAGATGGTAATGGGGTTATAATAAAGATGACAGTGATGATGATGATGGTGGTGGTGTGGATGATAATGTGAGAACAGTGAGAATGTACACATTTTTCATATCTTACTGCTATGTTGATATACACCACACGTGTTGGCAGTTGTCCCACGCATCGTTCTGTTTTTAACTGCAGCAAATTTTACCCGTGGGGCACAATAATGCTTATACAGCGGGTAGTTTCAGCCAAGCCATTTGATTGGTCAGAGATCCATTCCAACTGTGCTGACAATTCCCAGAAAGCACAGTCTGCTTTAATGATTAGTGTACCAACTCTTGTGGGCATAATAAGTGAGATAATTAGCAATATTTCTTGTTTTTCTGCTGTTTTTCATTATCATGTATATTACTTTAAAGAAAACTTTTCATTACATATAATGTTTTGGTAACTGCTGCATACACATTTCCTGGATGGGCATGCTTTTGTTAGACCTACAGGATGTTGATCCTGCAGTAAAATGTGTGTGTGAAAAGTTTAATAGCCTGCAGACAGTTTGAACAGTTGTTGTGACCCTTGTTTCTCTGTCTCAGCAGGATCTGTAGAGAGCCCCTTCGAGCAGGGCATCTCCCCAAACAACGTGCCCTACTACATAAAGTAAGTACTGACCTCTGAGCTGTGGCGTAGCAGATCTCTTCACTGCTATTTATACAACAGCTCCACTAGACTACACACAAATAACCTGCCAGGTTCATTTAGTAGTGAGATACTGACAGATACTCGACACTGGCTAATGGTCTGGTTAAATGTAATGGAAGGAACACAAATTTGAGTGTACTAACCTTTTAACAAAGTGGAGTGTGCTTTGCATTTGCACTAAAGTAAATATCCAAACTAAGCCAAAAGTATTTGAAACTGTGTTGGCGTCAAATCATGTTGCACTTGAAAAGCCTAGAAAGTGCAGAAAATTCTTGAAATGTTTTATGATCCGGAAGTTCAGTAGGGCAACATCAATTGACTTCTCGATAAATTAATGTCGCTACCTGCAGTCAGGATTTCTCCGCCCCCGTGCAAACTGTTCAATAAAAACAGTGATCGATAGGAGTCAACATTAGACATTTCCTGGGTCTAAGATGCTGTTCTTGTAGATCTGTAAAGGCTAGTTCAGACCAAAGATTCGCGACGAGACAAGTTGAAACTTGCAACTAATTGTAATGCACGGTGTTCTGAAACCTGCCAGTTTACACCAATGCAACTAGACGAGAGTGTATAGTTTCCATAGCAATGACTCTCTGTACTTCCGTTCTAACTGCCGGCTTTTCAAGCTTTTTGTGTAGCTGGATATAATTTGTAGCATCTTAAAATATGAATGAGCATAGTGATAGTGAGTTACTTGCTACAGTTGCATTTCTAATATTGATGAAATGGACAAAACATAAAGAAACAAGAGGGTCGAGATGAGCAGCTGACTTTGCTACAAGTTGATTGGCTATTGAAAAAGATGACGCACCTTAAGTTCTAAAACCAGCCACTGGTGACTTGGCAAGCTGAGTCGCAGGCGACGCCATCAGCCGGCTTGAGACGGGCCAATTCACACCCTTTCCCTGCGACGTTCTAAAACGGTTTCGTCTTGTCGCAAATCTTTGGTCTGAACTAGGCTTTAGAGTTTATGCGTTCAGACAAGGGCTTCTACACCTACATCGTGGTCAAAATCAAAACACATCTCACAACTCTTCTCCTGTACATGACAGTTTATTCACCAAACGCTTTTGGCTATCTTTCTTTCATCAGGGTGGTGTCAGAGATTGCTGTTCTGTTTTCTTACATACAGTCAGACTTTATATAAGCTGGCAAAGTGTAACTGGATACAGTGACACTGACTATGAAAGCACTGATTTTTGGGTTAACCCCAGTTGGCAGTCGCCCCCTCTGACAGATGAGGGTAGCCTTAGTGAATGTGGAAGTTATTAAGTCTGAAACTGGTTAGGACACAAAATTTGGTCAAAAATACATAAATGTACTGCTTCTGTCTGACCTCCACTGTCTGGATGTAAAAGTGCAGCTGAGTAATTAAACCCAACTTGTTAGCTAATGCTGATAAATCATCAAACTTGCAAACTACGATTTCTTGCATTGTACTCAGAATAAATACATCATACACATGTTACTGTAAAAGTGCAATGTCAACCAGGAAATGCAAGAAAATAGTAAAGGTTTTTAGATTATAACCTTTATTTTAATGGCATTTGATGACTATTTTTTCAACTTGTGACATGTTCTACAGTATCTCCTGGACAGATTTCTCTGTTTACTCCTACTGGTTACAGAGATTTCCAAGAGAAATATAAATTGTCATGAATACAATACAATTCAATATTACAACCAACTTTTTAGCATATTCTTTAGCAAAAACAATCTTTTATCTTAACCTATCAGTGGGTAAAAAGGTTGAATATCCTTTTTTTAACACAAAGCAGCAAATTCTATACTTTTTCAACCTCATTTCTCAAACGTATTTTTATAAAAAATGTTAAGAAAAGTGGGACATGAAAGTACAACATGTGGTAAAAGAGAGATTTAACCTTTTACCTTTGCATTTCTGGATCCACTAGATGTAAATGCTGTATTTTGTAAATGTAATAGTTATGTTGTTTCATAAGTCACATGACACCACCACAATGAAAACATTTGGTTAATAAAGCTTACTGGAGAAGAGCTGGGTGACACGTTTTCATTATGATGGATTTTCACTGAAGCTCACACTGGTCTGCGCCTCACTGTGTGTGCCTTTTCAAAGTTACGTAACACATTCCCAGAGTAACCTGTATGAGCAGTTGAGTAAACTTGTGTTATCGTCTGTCTGTAAAATGTATATGGGTTTAAAGCTGGAGTTAGATCTAACCTCCCTCAATGAAATAAACATTTCTTTTCACCTTTAGGTGTACGTTACATGCTTAAAATTATTATGTTATTTTTCTCTCAAAATCCCAATAGTGTTACTTGCTGGAAATAGCGTGATAGTAATCTTTATTTCTTAACTCATCATGTAGCAGTTGACATACATAGGTATTCAAACCAGTAAAAACATTACTGAAGCGATATCCCATTATCTTGAATGATGTCCTGTGTAATGTCCCGTCCCAACATCCTGTTCCAGCAGGGTCACATTAAAGAGTGAGATGCAGCCAAACTGTTGTTTCATCCTGACTTTTAACACTTTGAGCTGGATTGATACAGTGTGGTAACTGTTGGCTTGGCTCTTAGCATTGAATGGTGTCTAACATTCATCCATTTAGTCTTTGTGTCTGCCTGTCTTGCTTTGAAGAATTCATTTGACTGTTTGTCCATCCATATTTAGTACATTTAATCCTTTATTCTTTGACATTTTACCCATCTGTCGGCCCATCCATCCATCAGTGCAGTCATCCAGCTATCCATCCATACATTCAGCCCCAGATAATGTTAGAGAACCAAAGAGGATCCAAACAGATGTTTAAGGTTGGGACAGTTTTTCTTTGAGACCCAGAACAGTGAGTGAATCTCCACATGTCAGCGAGGCAGCTTTACATTGAAATGATCCTCAGGAAAACATTTGTGGTGGTTATACAGTCTTATTTTATCATTTGCCTCCTGAGCTTGTTTTTCCACTGGTTGGTAGCTGGACTTCAGAAGCACAGACACTTTGACAGTTTGAGCCTTGGTCCTTCTGGTCCCCTAAAATCATTGAATCCTTTAACATGATCAGCACAATGTAAGGAGCTGAAGTCACCCTTAATATACTGTATTTCTGCAACTCAGTTGAAACTATGATGCTAAGTTACCCACGTGGCTTAGTTGAAAATGAGTCTCCTTAGATCAGCCTCTGCCTTTTCCCAGCTGCTGACGTTAACATGATCATCTTTACAAGGCTGTGTTAAAACTTATATAACAATATTTCTCCAGCTGACCCAGATGTTTTGTAATTCTTTTGCAGTCTGTCGTTGCCAAAAGACTGCATGGTAGGTCAAAACGTTCAGACATTATTTACTTCATTATGTCTGGAAACATGCTTGTCGAGCAGTTGAGTCCCTGGTCGCACTGCAGTGCTCTGGTGAATGCTGGGAGACTGTTTACTACTCATCAGCAGATAGCAGAAGTTTTGGAGGTGGGGTGTGTTAGCACAGTAAGTAGTAAGCACAGTCTCATAACTTCTGCCTCAGCGCTGCAGGGTGCACAAACAGTCGTCTAACAGTTGGTGAGTTGGTACAGCAAAGGAATTTAGAGTTAAACATGAGAGATCATCAGGGAAATGTTCGACTTTTGGACCCGCATGCAATCATTTGGCTACAAACTATTCAACATGATTGGGTACATTTTATGGATGTTTTATGTTTGTTTGTTTGAGCTGTAATTTAAATTTAAATTTAAATAGTTTAGAGGAATGCTGTGATAAACCTAGAGGGGCTTTAACGTCTTCAACCACTACCAGACCTGGCAGTGGCTCCCGACAAACTCATGTTGCTTGGCCAAGCATTGTTCGGACCCACAGAACTTAATTTGAAATTCTAGTGGATAAATCATAGTGTGAGCATCATATAGCATATAAGTGTTGGATCAAACAGATACACAGTGTCATACAATGTAGAGAAAATAAATAAAGCTTAACACTCCCCTCCTCTTACAAATGAAAAGTTTCATTAGCAATAAAACGCACCCTTACACAATTCACTAGTATGTTAGCTGTTGGCTACGTCACCAAGCCTCTGGCACCATGTACTTCGCCTATATGCACAGATGAACGTTGATCATTCTTACTTTTTGATGTGACTGGGCCTTTGTTACTGTAGCCACAGTGGCAGCAAACGTTACATAGGCTTAGCTCACATTCCTAACTCACTGGTCAGAATAACCCCACAACTTGATTGGTCAGCCTCCCTTCCTGCTTCTTCCACAGCCAGAGAGCTCTCAGATCGCACCGGCTTGGTAATCAGCAACTAGCAGTTTGGTGTGTTTGAGTTAACACTTAATCACTGAGTGCGAGAGATTGCATGTAACTGGCACTACATGCTTGGCTGATCTCGAGAGTTTCTAAGTAACTCGCAAAGAGTTTTTACGTAACTCTTCGTTTGACGTGGAATTGACTGCAAGTGAATTCAAAAGAAAGAAAGAGAAAGAAGGAAGGAGGGAAAGAGAAGTGACAGATTCTCCTCTCCACATGCAGAGAGAAAGCTGGACCTGACCAGATGACCGAGACCCTGTGAGTGCCAGATGACCACACACACACACACACACACACTCGCACACACACCTGTCTACACACACATAAACTTCCTTCACTCTACGCCGCATGCACACACACACACAATATATTTAGAAAACATACACACACTGCATATTAACACACAAACATGATATGGCCAAAAGTATGTGGACACCCAAACATTACACTCATCATTACAGTCATTCCAAAACCATGGACATTAATGTGGTGCAATGCCAGCCTCCACTGTTCTTCTTCATTTACTCAAGTACTGTACTCAAGTACAGTTTTGAGGTACTTTCCTTGAGTAGTTTCATTTTATGCTATTTTATATTGTACTTTTTGCTCCACTGCAGCTATGGTTACTAATTACTTTACAGATTATGAATTTATATACAAAATACGAGATGGTCTTATAAATAAGGGCTGCAACCAACTATTGTTTTCTTTATTCATTCATCTGACAATCATATTCTTAATTAATCAGTTCATTGTATGGTGTATGATATGTCAGCTTTAAAATAGCCATTGGAGTCAAACATGACATCTTCAAGTGTCTTGTTTTGTCAGACCAAAACCCAGAGATATTCAGTTTACGATGAAATAGAAGAAAGCAGTAAATCTTCACACTGGAGAAACTGTAAAGAGCAAATCGTTTGTTGTTGTTGTTGTTTATTTTTCTGATTGAAAAATGACAATTAATTGATAATCAAAAGAATTTTCTGTTAGTCAGCTAATTGTTTCAGCTCTATTATAAAGATGATGTATTGCTTCACATAAACCACCCAATTCAAATTAGCTCCATCTCGACCAGCCACAACATTACTGTAAAATGCTGCTTACATGTCAATGGATCAGTAATAATAATACAATGATGTGTAAAAATGTAACTACATTGACAAAGGCCATACTGCCTCCATAACAAGTAGTTTTACTTTTGATACTTTAAGTACATTTAGTGTATAATACTTAGGTACTTTTACATTGTGAAGGAGCACTCCACCAATGTTACACATACTGTAAAGGTCAGTTTACTAGTCATGAGGAGTCCTACTTAACCTGTGAAAACAGTTGTATATTGTCTTCTGTTTTGGACTTGGAGACTACAAATTTATTACAGAAAACCTGCGTTAAAAAATTGAGGTGTGGAGTTTGAAAGAGGTGCATTATGGGAAATGTAGGATCCAGGGTTTTTAGAGTTTGATACATACTAAGGACTAAAAGTCAGGATATCTCAGCCTCTGCTGCTTTGATTTTGACCATTCTTTTTTATTTATTTATTTTTTTACTGTTTCTCACGAGTCCCCGGGCTTTATGGAAGTGCAAATCTAAATCACTGGAGTAGCCCTTTAAGTAGAAGATGTGAATACTTCTTCCACCACTGCCTTTCAGCTACAAGAGCATTAATGAGATTGGCCACTAATGTTGGGTGATAAGGCCTGGCTCATGTTCCAGTTCATCCCAAAGGTGTTGGAATGGCGTTAAGGTCAGGGGAAATCAATCATCCCAACTGTTGCCACAAAATTGGGACTATACTATCGTCTAAAATATCATTGTGTGCTTCATTTAAACTAAGGGGCCCAAACCATGAAAAAAAAAGCCCCAAAAGTATGCAATGTTTAGTGGGTCCAGTGTCCGCATACTTTTGTCCATATAGTGTTCATGCACACATTGTGGATTTCACACACTGCAGCAGCCAGTGTGCACACATACAGTATACCCACTCAGGCTATAACCTACACACAATTAACAACACACCCGCACTGTGTCTCATGCATACAAACACCCTCTCATACACATTCAGGGCGACAGTGCGACAACATATGGCCGAACAACTGCTTCTCGTGCGCGATCACTTGTCTGCTCCTGGAGATGATTTCCTCAAACCTGCAACATTCACCTTATCTCACACACACACACACACACATACACCCACGCCCCTGTCCTAAAAGGGTGTGTTTGGTTTGCCTCACTGCAAGCAAGCTACCCCACAGGTGGAGTCCTCAGTTTAAATCCATAACCTCCTACACAAACATAGTCACCTGCAAAACAATGCCCGAGAGCTTAAAATCAGTAATCAGGAATTGTTTGATGTGTTGAATCCACCCCCCTCTGTCCTCTTCCTCCGTCTCAATCTCGTCTCTTTGCGACACACACACCTACACACAACATACTGTTGTGGTGGGATAAAATAACAGTTGAGACTTGCCTATAAATTACAGGCTGTTCGTCTCTCTTTGCTGGTGCAACATAGCCTACATTTCTCAAGCCTTGAACACTGATTCCCAAAGCAAAGAGACCCCCCCTCCTCCACCTCTTTCTCCCCTCTCTCTTCCTGTCTCTCCTCTCTTCTCTCCTGTGTGTCTTGTAAAAGCAAAAAGTGCCTTTTTCTCTGTCCTTCTCCGCCTTCTTTCCCTTTTTGACTCTTCCTATCTTTCTTCCTTTCTGTCCCTCTTTCTTTGTCTCTCTCCATGGACTTGTATGTGGGAATCTGTGTCTTGATAAGCAAAGAACCTCTCTCTCTCTCTCGCTCTCTCTCGCTCTCTCTCTCTCATCAGGGAGGTGAAAAACCTCCTCGGATGGTGCCGAGGCTTCTTTGCTTTCAGAAACAGCGGGATGGGGGGAAGGGAGGCAGAGGCAGGGAGCCTGAGCTCCGCCTGGTCTAGCTGAGCTGCATCAAGCGTCCTAGAAGCACACAGGACTACAACGGAAATGTGTTGGGTTTCATTTCAAAATAAAGGCATCAGCAATGTCGGGTGGTTTAGTATTGGTTCAGTTATTCTTAATATATTATGTGTAGCAATTAAACTTTTGTCCTATGTCCAGTGATTAGGCCATCAACAGTCAGGGCTGGGTTAACCCACTTAGGGGATCTGGGGCATAAATGAGTTGGGGGGCCCCGATTGACCCCTAAGGGCCTTGTTATTTTGATTTTAGCTGATTTTGCAGTTTAGTAGTGCATATTCATAAACAAATTTGGAATTAATCAAAGTGTCACACTTGGTGAGTCTTTTGGGGCCCCTTTGGGCTTGATAACAAGTTATGCATAAAAATGAACTTTATCACACTGGGAAAAATAATTTAAATTACCTGCTTTATGAAGGATATGTGTTGGTGTATTCATGGCAGTTCATACTTGACACGGCATCTTGCTTATGGCTATATGGAATGTATGCTGTTAAACAAACATTCTAAGTAAAAGCATCTTGCAAAACTGTCTTTTTTAAAATGTTTGTATTAATGTTAATAATTACACCTGTTCTTTTCCTGCTATGACATGTCAAAATGTCTGCTCTGAAAAGGGTCTATTGCCCTTCCAATTTACTTATTATTTTGTTTTCTGATTAAAAGGATGCAAGTAACTTTATATATATATATATATATATATATTAACTTTATACAGGAACAAGCAATGCCTTGGGTAGGGAGCTAGCTCACCTCCCGTCAGACATTTAAATCACTAGCAAGGGCCCCGCAAAGATTGAGGTTATAATCTCCAGTTATGAGGTGAATATGTTTGTGACTTTATTCTTTAAAATGGTACCAAGATGATTTTATAGATGATGTTGAGTTTAGCCACATGTTGTATTTTTCCATCTACCTAAATCTAGGTATGACCAATAGCATCTCTGAATAGATTTTTCTCATTTTCACTTGTATACCTTGTCCAAAAAAAAGCACCGCGTCTTTGTCAGTGAAGCTTTTATTTTGAAGCATTAAGCGGACGTGGTCTTTGTTGTATTGTGGCAGGTTTTGAGTCTCGTGTCTCGCTGGCCAGTCAGCCTCTGCAACCCACCGCTGCCGCTTGCAGAGGAACACACACCGACACACACACGTAGGCTACCCACGGTAATCTCGGACGCCTCTCTCCTGTGGTAGAGGACGCTTGGTCGGACCGCGGAGGGGGTCGTGATATCGCCTCAGTTCTGCCCGGGCATCGGTTCATTTCTACCGGACGCAGAGCGCTCTGATCGGCTGGCGATGCGGGAGCAGCTTCGGAAGTGAGTGCGGGGCTGGGGACCGTTTATGGTGGTGATAAAGAATGGTGATGGTAATTGTGCTGGTCGTAATGCAGTAAACCTGTTCACACAGACAACACATTTGCTGTGGGTTTTCATGGCAAGCAGAGAGGCGGGGAGCTGGGGCAGAGATGTCCCCCACACTCAGCAGAAAACGTTATTTCACCTGTAGTCCAGAATATGTGCAAAAATAGGCGTGTGAATGTTTAAAAACTGGACAAAGATGCATTCAAATTTGATTTTGGACATGGGGAATTAGATGTTTTCTCTTCATGTGTGCTGTTAACCCATATCTACGATCCAAATCGAATGGATGTCACCTAGCATGTTCAAATACATTTAGTGGCCAATTTTGAAGCATAGGCTACAGCAATAACATAAGTTTAAAACATATTTTTGCATTTAAGGAATAGAGCCCATAACGCATGGATAGGAAAACGGAGACTTTGATTTTTCCATGAAAAGGGAGGCAAACGGTTCTATTTGGTAGCCATTAAACCCAACCAGCCCCTTCCTTCACAGCGGCTGTTGGTCGTGGTCGTTGCCGGGGAACCAAGCGAGGTGTGCGGCCAGTCAGACTCTTCGACCCGCTGTCCCCTCCGGATACCCGAACCGTGCAATTTCACAGTTCTAAATCCTTTCTATGTAGTGTTTCGCTGGCTGGTTGCTGCAGTGTCGGAGTAAAAAGAAGGACATTGACTGCTTTAAAGCAAACACACTGCGTGTGTTGCCTGCGTTTATTTGCCTGTATGTGTTAGAATTTGGCCCGACGGGGATTTGTGTTAATTTATGCGTGTGTGTGGCGCGTTGGCTGAGCTTTTGCAAGAGAAAAGAGCCCTGCCGAGCAAAGCAGCAATGTGTCAGTGTGTTGCATTCCTTCACAGTCACAAAACGCGCACACGGAGGTGCAAACACAACCATCTCCGTGCCAGCAAAGCAGCCCGTGTCTGGATCAGTGCGTTTTTCCACGGTGCGTGTGTGCGGAGGTGTGCACACGGTGCACGGCGATTTAGATGTGCTGCGTTGGTCTGTTTTCGGCTGGGAAATAACGCCAGGCCTCATTTTCAGCGCAGACAGCGAGTTTTTAGGTTCATGTGTGCTGTTCCTTCGCGGTCCAGATCATCTGCTGATCAGCTGGGAGCAGTAAAGTGGATGTGGTTGTCCTGCACTGATACTATATGGCTATCAATGCGTGTGTGTGTGTGTGTGTGTGTGCGCGTAACAAGAGTTACTGAAACGAGAGCAGAGGATGCGAGCTGGCTGGTGCAGATTTTTGGCACCAATGTGATTGCAGGTGTGTGTGTGTGTGTGTGCACTGATTAAATACAGCTGATGGATAAAAAGCCTTTAACACACACACACACACACACACACAGAGAGATTCAACTCTGGTTGTTGGATAGTGGTGCTGACATGCTCAGGCATGATTGTTATTTCTTATGTGTGCTGTCTTTGTATTTGGTGTAGATGATTATCAAGCACAAGCCTATCTCAGCCTAATCTGTGGTTTTTAGGGGCAAATTTCTGCATTCGGAGACAGTGATGGAAGAAACTTTCCCACATTCAAGCTTCCAGGCCTTTTCTCTTCAGGTGTCATGTTTGAATTACTTATAATAAATTATACTGGCTCTGGATAATTGCAGCATCAAGAAGACATTGTGATATTTCTGTATCGGCATGTGTGAACAAATGACTCTGGCATGAATGCGTTGAAATGTTTAATCGGACCGGTCTCAAGAAAGAAATTTTGAGCAGCAGCTGTCAGAAAAGTTTTAAGATGGTACTTGATAACCATCTTCCTTAGTCCTCAGGGGATAATTAGCTCACCAAAATCCTGCAGCGCAAACTCTAAAATGTAAAATATGAATGTCCGCCACTACAGACCAAGAGAAGAGCTGCTTGTTTTCTTCCCGCCTTTCTTGGGGAGCCGTCAGGCAGGCGAGCAAGCCAGATCCACCGTTACTGCAGAACAATTTCAGCCCATATTTCATGTATGAAAGTGGCTTCTGTGCAGACTAGTAATCAGTTATTAGTATGAAATCTACTCCCTTTTCAGAGTGATTTTCTCCGCCTCCGAAGGCCTCGGGTTGTATTTTAAAATGATGAAATATGACTTCTTGTGTGTAGAGAGCTAAACTAACGAAGCACTTAGTCTTCAGTCAGGCTAGATAACTTGCACTCAGCCTGCACACAGACATACAAACTGATTGTATTTGTGATGATGATGCCATTTTAAAAGGGTTGATAAAATAGCCAATGTGCTGTTTATCTCTAATCACTTCTATTTACCAGCGGTTTTAACCTCTGACATCAAATGACCCCCCCCCCTTTCATGCAATTTCACATTGATTATTACAGCAAGCTGAGGCTGTGAAAACAAAACATTTGGGTTCAATCATCTCAGTTGAACCGCAGCAGTATGAGGACTGAATGTTTTTCCCATTACATAGGGATTATGGTGGGCAGGCAGCTGATAATGTATGATTGACACTTGTGACAAAAGCCACCATTTTCACTGCTACGCCTTCAGTTCATACTACCGATAGAGCTCAGCTAATGTTTCTCAAGTTTTAACTGCTGGACATAAGACGTCTCCTACTTCACTGAAAAGCCCACTCTCAGTGTCTGTGACCTGGAGGCTTTTAAGTTTCCACATCATCTTAGTTTGTTAGTTATATACTGGACCGTGATTGGCTCCAAACTAGTTGATGTCATAAATCCTGCTGGTACGTCCAGGTGTAAAAGTGAGATTTAAGGTGAGAACAGAGAGAGTTTCCCCCTCCAGCAGATTAATGTGAAAACAAACTGCACAGCAAAACACATTTTTCACCTGGAGGGGGACTTTAATCAGCAAGGATTTTGAAATTCAATTCATCTTTTCATTCATTTATAATGCAGAAGTTCCAGAAATTCAGTTGTTTCAGCTTTTCTCTGTTTCATGAATGTAGTTTTGGGCTTTGGACTGTTGGCAAAGACAAGCCATTTGAAGACGTTCCCTTGAACTCTGTGAAATTGTGATGGCCATTTTTCTCAATTTTAAGACATTATATAGGTCAAATGATTAATTAATTAACTGAGAAAATGATCACTGCCCCAAAATACTCACTAGAGGACCAAATGTGGATTCATCCGCAGTTGAAAATAGTCCCCAACAAATGCACCATTTCCTCCTGTTTGAGTAACGTTTGTTAAAAACCAGTGACCAGCTGTTTTAGGAAATGACACGGGTTAAAATGAAACTTTTATATTAGTGAGGCATTCTTAAAGATTGTATATCTTCGGTAAGAACCAATGGGCAATAACAAATATATAGAACACCAAAATGATCCTTTAAAAACTAAGTTATCATGTTTCTAAAATAGTAACTCATCATTATGATAAATTATCACAAGGAATATAATTAGTTATCTTCTAGCTCTGTGTGATCCCTCACGTTTTCTCAGTACTTTTCGGTTCTCTTTCACAAACAGCTTCCTCTCATACCCAGCTGATGAACATGGCTTTCATGCTTTTTAGCCTGCATTACATCCCTGAAGGCCATTGTCTGAGCTCATTCAGATGCCTGGTGTGCAGGAAACATTCTGTCGGGGCTCACTCCCAGTGATAGGCAGAGGAAGACATCGCCATAGACCATAAACCACCTTTAATCATTCATCCAAGAGCCATAATTGACTGCAGCGAGAAGTGACACTCGTGTCTCTGTGCGGATCCATTATTTAAAACGCCTTTCTGTCGCTGCCGCAATAAGCTATTCAGCTGCCTGTTAACTGCAATATGTAGCATTGTGTGTTCGCACGTGGGTGGGTGGGTGTGTGTTATTGTGACAGCACGTGTGTGAGTGTTATCGCTGTCAAAAAATGACTGCAGTTCAATCAAACTTTAGATTATGCTGCACAGAGGAATGTCTTATACAGGCCTTGAGAAATAATCTGATCACATTCAGACTTTTTCTTCAGTATCAGAGTAATTGTTGTCAAAGCAGCATGACTTTCTATAATGTAGATTTTCACAAATGGACTATAGGCTAAAAACACGGAGGTGTACATAGTTTTAGGTTCAATATTCAGACATTCAACAACAACTTAACTGTTGTGCAGGTCACGATAACGCCATTATCTTTACCTCATGATCTGATATTGAAGTCTGGCATCCTGTGTGATTTGACAGACTTTAACTGACCAGCTTTTTGTCAATAGCTTTCAAACCAACTTCATTGTCATTTGGATCTCCTCCCACTGCACGCAAAACCTCTATTTTTATTAGCCACGCTAGCAGCGTGACTCCATCACTGGCAAAAAATCAGTCAGTCCACTTCTTTGGTCCAGATCGAAATATCTCAGTACAGAAATTCATGTAATGCACAAATTGAAGGAACATGCGGGATTACATTTCACTGTGATTGTACCTTTTTATATGATTACATGTGACAAATAAACTTGATTGATTGATGTTCCCCAGAGGATGAAGCCTACTAACTTTGGTGATCCTCCTGACTTTTCCCTTGGAAAAAAATGTGACGTTTTCACACTGGACTGTACTGGGCTTAGTCTGTGATTGATATATTTCTCATAATTGTAGATTAAGTAATTATGAAAAAACATCAGTAATAATGTTGAGTGTGTATAAAATCAAAACACAAAGCATGAACCACATGACAAATTAAAATACCAAAGTTGACACCCCCTCCGAGTCGATGCATCTGCCTGATGTTAGCATTTAGCTGGAAGCACTGCTGTGCCTAAGTACAGCCTCACAGGGATGCCAGCAGGGCTGCAGACTCTTAGTTTGCTTTGAAATTATGCAATATGGCCCAATGAGCTATTCTGGCCCTATTTTATTTTTCTATAGCATTCTCAACTTTTATCATAGACACTTCAGACCAACTTTACATTCCTCTAGGTCTCCTCCCATTATTTACTCATCCTTCATGATTTTAAAGAAAAATCATGCAATATGGTCCAATGCAATTCTGACTCATATTTTCCTATTGTTAAAACCTTTTTCTTTTCCACCCAGACCATTAACAGTTGTACAGCTTTTATTTACATTCAGTTTAGACTCTTTTTTTTGAAAGTGAGGTTCAAATACACATTCTGCTTTATTGTTTGATGAATTAAGGTATATGGTTAAAATATAATGTTTGGATATTTTGTGAGCAGCTATGAAGAGTGTAAATGATAGTAGAAAACAATTGAACACAGAAAATGAAGCAGTCAAGACAATTTCTAACTTCCTGTGCTGTGGTACCTCTGGTATATTCAATTCAATTCAGTTTTATTTATATAGCGCCATATCATAACAAAGTTATCTCAGGGCACTTTTTCGAATAGAGCAAGTCTAGACCGACTCTTTATATTTACAGAGACCCAACAGTTCCCACCATGAGCAAGCACTATGCGACAGTGGCAAGGAAAAACTCCCTTTTAACAGGTAGAAACCTCGAGCAGAACCAGGCTCAAGGTGGGCGGTCATCTGCCTCGACTGGTTGGGTTGAAGGGGGAGCGGGGGAGAGAGAGCAGGAGGAAAGAGAACATACAGCAGCACAATACAGTTCCACATAGGGATGTAAGGCAATAGATATGGTAATGGCATTGATGTTAACACCAACAGAAACAACACTAAGAGCAACATTATAATAGCAATACTAATAACAAGAGCAACAACAGCAATAGCAGCAGCGGGTGCAGAGCAGGAGCACGGGGGCAGCAGGTGGCAGCAACCACAGACCCAGACTCTACAGCTCCGGAGGCAGAAATACCTGCAGAAAGCAACAGAAGGGGAGGGAGAGAGAGAGGAGAGAAAGCACACAACTACGGGAAGAAGTTGAATTAATAACAAGCATTGATGGGATATGAGGGCGTACAGATGGAGAGGAAGAGGAGGAGAAAGGAGCTCAGTGCATCATAGGAAGTCCCCCGGCAGTCTAGGCCTATAGCAGCATAACTAAGGGGGGGCTCAGGGGTCACCTGAGTCAGCCCTACTATAAGCTTTATCAAAGAGGAAAGTCTTAAGCCTACTCTTAAATGTGAGGAGGTTGTCCGCCTCCCGTACACAAACTGGGATCTGGTTCCACAGGAGAGGAGCTTGATAGCTGAAGGCTCTGGCTCCCATTCTACTTTTAGAGACTCTAGGAACCACAAGGAACCCTGCATTCTGGGAGCGCAGTGCTCTAGTGGGGTAATAGGGCACTATGAGCTCTTTAAGATATGATGGTGCCTGACCATTTAGGGCTTTGAAGGTGAGGAGAAGGATTTTAAATTATATTCTGGATTTTACAGGGAGCCAGTGTAGAGAAGCTAATATTGGAGAAATGTTCTCTTTTTCTGGTTCTTGTCAGTAAACGTGCCGCAGCATTCTGAATCAGCTGGAGAGTCTTAAGGGATTTATTGGGGCAGCCTGATAATAGAGAGTTGCAATAGTCCAGCCTAGACGTAACAAATGCATGGACTAGTTTTTCTGCATCTTTTTGAGATAGGATGTGCCTGATTTTTGCAATGTTACGTAAATGAAAAAAGGCAGTTCTTGAAGTTTGTTTTATTTGGGAGTTAAAGGACATATCCTGATCAAAGATAACTCCAAGATTCCTTACGGTTTCGCTGGAGGCCAGGGAAATGCCATCTAGAGAAACTATATCTTTAGATAATGTGTTTCGAAGGTGTTCGGGGCCAAGTACAATAACTTCGGTTTTGTCTGAGTTTAACATCAGAAAATTGCAGGTCATCCAGGTTTTATGTCCTTAAGGCATGCTTGAAGTTTAGCTAATTGATTGGTTTCATCTGGCTTGATCGATATATATAATTGGGTATCATCTGCATAACAATGAAAATGTATGGAGTGCTTCCTAATAATATTGACTAAAGGAAGCATATACAAGGTAAATAGAATTGGTCCAAGCACAGAACCTTGTGGAACTCCGTGACTAACTTTGGCATGCATAGAGGATTCATCATTAACGTGTACAAACTGATATCGATCTGATAAATAGGATTTAAACCAGCTTAGAGCAGTACCTTTAATGCCAATTAAATGTTCTAGTCTCTGTAATAGAATGTGATGGTCAATGGTATCGAATGCAGCACTAAGATCTAGTAAGACAAGTACAGAGACAAGTCCTTTGTCTGATGCAATTAGAAGGTCATTTGTAACTTTCACCAGTGCTGTCTCTGTGCTATGATGCACTCTAAATCCTGACTGAAAATCCTCAAACAGCTTGTTGTTGTGTAGAAAGTCACACAACTGATTGGCTACTGCTTTCTCAAGGACCTTAGAGAGAAAAGGAGGGTTAGATATAGGTCTATAATTTGACAAAATCCCTGGATCAAGAGTGGGCTTTTTATAAATCTGAATACAGGTATTTATGTGGAATAAACAGATACAGATAGTCGCTTTGCCTGACACCCCTACAACAGACATAACAAGAACATGTAGTGCATTTACAGTATGTATTGCCGAAATCAAGACAATACTTCTTTGACCTTTATTTATTTCCAGTTTATTGTGTTTTCTGTTTTTGGTCGCAGTGCTTTAGCTGCTTCATCCCAATAAGATAGTTAGTTTAAACCATTGTAGTCTCAAGTGGTTTCTATCCCTGTTGGCGGTGGGAAATCGTGGGTGGGGGGGTGTGAATGTTGAATGCGCTTCCCCTCCCTCGTCAGCTTCAATCAGATCGCCCTCGAGCAAGGCAGTGATTCCCTGACTGCTCTGCCAGAGCCGCTCAGTGTGCAGTACTTTATCTTTTGACAGTTTACGATGCATTATCAACACTCTGGCTTGTCCTGGGGCCATGAAACATTTTCTAGGGAGACAGTGTCAGTTTTCGAAGAGCATAAAAAGAGTCAAATCTAGAGATGCTTGATTCCTGCAGGCCACCATTGATATATGATTGTTCTGTTGTGTTTTGTTCATTAATCCCAATGGAACATCTGGTGGGAAGTGGTAGCGCTGCAGTTCTGGAGTTTGTAGACATATTGGAACAATGTGTGTTTGTCAGGTGTTTCATTATGTATTTGTGTGCTAATGTTAGAAAAAAGATGCAGTACTGTCCTCTACCAAACAAAAAGCTGGTTTCCTATAGGAGGCTGAAGCTGCAGTGGGTGGTGGAGACAGGTGGGTGGTGTGGCAGAGATGGGGGTGGGGAATTTGATGTTTGAAGTTAAAGCAATAGTGAAATGTAATGCAATGCTTTATTGATCCCTTTAGGGGAATTCTCTTCTGGCTAGTCTCCCCAACAGCCCAGGAGCTGGGAGGGTTTCAGTGTCCTGCTCAAGGACACATGAGCAGGGAGGGGCTCGAACCCCGGTCATCTGGTTCAAGAATAGCTTCTCACTAATCACAGATATTTGGAGTCGAGCATATAAAAAAAACACATAAAATGGTATTATGTAGCCTTATTTTGAAAACCACTTAGAAGAGTTTTATGAAAGAGGATAAGAAAAGCGAGTCCAGCTTAAATCTTTTTTACCATCAACTTACGACTTCTCCAGTTTAGGTCGGTGACGTAATCACTGACTTAGACCTAGTTTTAGATATAGCCCAACCGATACTGGGTTTTTGAGGCCGATACTGATACCAATATTTGGAAGTTTTAAAAAATCGTATATCGTATCAATAGTATTTTTTTATTTAAACTCATAACATAAACAACTGGATCCCCTAAATATGGTTTTAAAGAATTGTGACCAAGACGCATACTGAGTGGGACATTTTACAGTGGAAAAATAAGCTTGTAGGTGCTTTCTGCTGGCAAACTTATGAAATGGAGACAGTTTCCAAATGACCTCAGACCTAGTTTGGCATTTCTGTACTGCAATTTCTCATTACTTATCGGCCGGCATGTACACCGATACAGATGTATCTGCAATAAACTTATATCAGCCAATATATCAGCCTGCCCCATATATCTGTCAATATCTAGGATATTGTGATGGGCATTTTACACTGATTTCTGGTGTGTTATAGACCAAACAATTAATTGATTAACGGAGAAAATAATCGGCAGTTTGATGGATAAAGAAAATAGTCATTCATTGCAGCACTAGTATTGATCTTGATGTGATGCAATCAGATTTCTTTAGAGCAGAGTTGCAATTGTGTTGGTTATGTTGAAGTACAAAACACATGGTATCACGGTCATAGGATTATAGAGTTTCTTTTCCTTCAGAAACAATCTTTGGCTGGCAGAACAAATTAAGCAAACAGCTGTAACATGCCCACATGTTAAATCATTAACATTTGGGCAAGTAAAACCCGTCTTTGACCAGGTTTGACTGAAATCATTAACTACCATTTAACTGGTAATATTGTAGGTCTGGTTTAAAGTCCTGTGTGTAAGCTTGCATAGTGAAATGGATTCTGGAGCAGTGCTATTGATTTATTTAGTTTGAGACCTGCTGAGGATTAAGTCTTGTCCTCCAAGGATGTCACCCATTCGGACGACGCAGTCATAAATTACATGTTTGAAGTGTTTCCACAGATATACCCAACTTCAGTTGAACAGTGTCAGCATACAGTTTGACACTAATCGTTGAGCTCTGGTCTCTCGTTTGTGTTTGCCATTTGGATAGCAGCAATACTACGTGAGCTTGATTAACCTGGCTAGCATGCTACAGCTGATAGACAACAACTGGTGCACTGCCCAAACTTTCCAGGTAAAACTTGTGCTCTAGTATTTCTGTTCCACGTGTGCGAGTGGTCGACACAAATTGGTTATTTTGACAGTAATTGTTTGGGTCACAGGGAGTAATGAACCGAGGAAATCCCATACTGAACTGGACCAAACGGTTCGTGATGAATACACATACCGATTTTTATATAATTTATAGGAATTTAGATCATTACAACAGCATACCAACCAAAACAGTATCTATTGTTTTCTTGTCCAGCAGGACACTGGGCTCAATAAAACAGCCTTGCCTTTCACAGGAAGATGAATTGTTCTGTGACTCATCGATTGGTTCTTGACCCCTGGGTTGAGAATCAGGGACTGAGATCATCTCAGTTTTATGTGAAAATAGAAGTGCTCTTTATTACTGTTGTTTGCTTCTGAGCAGCTTCAAGTTACCTGCCTTGTTCAAGGACATTGGGGAATTGAAGTACAACACTTCTCAGTCAGAAGCCCACGTCTCCGAGCTACTGCAGTGTTCTGGATGGAAGCAGCTGTGTGTTTGATGCTGTACGGTTATTAGAAGCATTTGTCCGAGTGGCTCGGAGCCGCACGCCCGACGACGAGCTGAGTGACTGAGCTACTGTTTGCACAGACTCTGAGCTTAGAGGATTTTTAAGTAGCTCTTCACCATGGGACCCCTCTCCTCATTATCTGGAGTGGGAGTGTGGGAGAGGGGCAGAGAGGCTGGAGAGAGAAAAACAAGGGCAATGCGGGGGAAAAAACTGCATATGGATTATTATTTGTCTGCTTTCCAGACAAAGGTTAACTGCAGGTGTGCTTGTGTGTGACCAACTCGACGTGTGCTTTTAGCAAGCTGGGCAGGGTTGCGTTTGTGCACCACCACGCCTCAGGCCCGAATTATAAAGCAGAAAACAAGCGCTTTGTCTGTGAAGGAATGCTGAGCAGCACTATTTTAAACAGTTGTTCTATTTTTTAGTCGTTTGTTTTTGTTTTTCCACTGATCCACAACACCCACTGTGTTCAATGGTCACCCACTTTGTACACCTACGACTCACATGTATGTGAGCCTGATCATGCACATCTTTACTGAAGAAATGGGCGCCAAAAAGTGTTTGGTTTTCATTCTTAAAGATCTAAGAATATCTTACTCAAGTCTTTTCTCCAGCTCCAGTTTTTGTCTCATTTTCACCTTCATATCAACGACAAAATGGCTCTTAATATTTCATTCTAACCGGCACTGAATAGCCATTTAACTGTCCTATATTTTACTTAATGGCAAAAGCGTCACAGACACCCTGATTGACATGCTCTTAAATAAGAAGCCACTCTCATTTCAAGGATTGCAGGGAGCCAAATGTCTATTTCTTAACCATCTGACATATCACGTGGAAGGCACTAGAAACCATTTCTTGAGATTCCACTGTTCTCCGTCTCCTGTGAAGGACTTTTCAAATATTTGATGTGCTCTGAACAAAAAAACGTAATTGCCTCGCTGGTAAGACATGTGGCTTCCATTAGCTTTGTGTAAACAGGCAGCTGGCACATTACCATCACATTTACAGTAGCATCAATCTGACAGCACTTCACAGTCATATTTATTGTGGCGCAGAACTTTTCTGACTTTTTTTAAAAATGGATGCACTTTGTTATCAATGCAGCTGGAATTAACCGTCCAGGTTTTCATACAATGTTAGTGCAATAATTATTACAAAGTTATTACGAAGTGGAACTAATGACCACTAAAATCATCTCTTTGCTTTACAGTAACGTAATTAGTTTTTGCTGCCATTTAATGTAAGTAGAGGTTTAATGTTTTCTAGATGGCATTTCAATTCAAAGTGGGTGATTAAAGATGTCATGAAATGCAAATTAGAGCTCAGATCATGACACTCGGATGAAAAGAAAATGTTGGGAGGACGTAAGGAGAGATTTGGCTTTCAACTGCAGCAAATACTAGTGTAAATATATCAAAAGAGATCTTGGCAAAATTATAACAGATAATGCAACTACAACAGCTGTGCCGGCAAAGTATGGAACCAAAGAAAGGCCATGAGGATTTGAATCGTATAAACAACTTTTAATACCTGCTAAATATTTAAATGTAGATACCACTGAAAATATAGCATTGAAATATTTTACTTTGAAAAGCATCTGAGTTCATGTGTTTGAATTTCCCTCTTTAAAAATTCAAGGGTGCTGACATGGTTACCTGTGCCGGTTGTAATTCTGCAAAATTAATATAGGTGCAATAATGTATCTGCTTGATAATACTGAAGTTTAGAGAATGAAGAAGACAGACATCAGTCAGAGTCAGTCCTTTCTCCTGTCCTCCTCCCTCTGCTGTCATGTAAATCAAATGATGATTGTCTCACAAGGCTTACTTCTTGTTTCCAGTAGGTGGCGCTATGACTATGACTGAATATTGTCATATAGATGTCATCAGACCTGTAATATTTTCCAGCATGAGATATTTGGAGCATATTGGATCATGTACAGTCCAGTTACAAGAACTTCCTGTTTCACGGCGGGACATCGAAGTTCAACGCCACGTCACAGGCACGCCGTTCAAGTTAATACAAAACTTTTAGCAACTTTTCATGTCCAAGGTCTTTAGATAGCACAGCCCAAATTTGAAGTGGATCTGATGAATTCTGTAGGAGGAGTTCATCAAAGTACAAGGCCTGGGAATGGCAAAAATTTCACTAAAAATTGAAATTGCATTCATAATAACTGACTTCCTGTGTGTTTTGGGGTATGGCTCCAAGATGCCTTTTTTTTTTAAGTCTAGACATGATGCATGTGCCACCCGGATTTCATACATTTATGTAAAATATTAGGGGGGGGGGGGGGGGGCTTTGATTTTGGAAAATATGTAGGGGGCGCTATCGTGTCATTTTGCCACACCCATGTCCAACACCCATATGAGATGTACATTTGTGCCACTGATGACGCATGTACAAAGTTTGGTGAGTTTTCAAGCATCCCTAGCCCCTCAAAAACAGCTTTGTGCTTCATGGCGAACAATGCATTGTCATGGCAGCGTTGTTTGATGAAAACTCACAATCTTCACAGAGAAGCATCATCAAGGTCTTAAGACTTTGCTGACCAAATTTGAGGTGGATCTGGTTAACCTGCTAGGAGTATTGATTAAAAGTATAGGGCCTGTAACTTCCTGTTGTCACTAGGTGGCACTATGACTTTGATTCAATTTTGACCCCTACATGTCTTCACGATGGGAATCTCACCAAACGTGAGGAATATTGAAAAGATCTGATTATTTGGAGCCGAATTACAACAGTTTCATTGTTCATGAATTTCTAAACATTGAAATTCGCTGCACCGCCATGGCCACTCCCTTTGGTGAAAACTCACAATTTTCACTGTAAAGCATCATCAAGGTCTTAAGGCTTTACTGGCCAAATTTGAGGTTGTTCTGCTCAACCCACTCGGAGTAGCATGCCAGACTATAAGGCATGTCATTTCCTGCTGTCACTAGGTGGCGCTATGACTGTGGCTGAAAATTAGCATATAGATGCCTTCAGGGTGGGGGGGTCATGAAACATGGTAAGTTTGAGGCCTCTTGGACAATGTACAGTCCAGTTATAAACCACTTCCTGTTTGATGCCGAAACACGTAAATTCCAGCCACGTCACGGGCACACCGTTCAACTTGATACAAAACTTTACGCAACTTTTAATCACAAAAGTCTTTAGATTGGACTGGCTAAATTTGAAGTCGATCTGATAAAATCTCTAGGACTAGTTCGTCCTCAAATGGCATAAATTACACGAGTTTATTAAAAATAACTGACTTCCTGTTGGGTTTAGGGTAGGGCGTGCGCGAGGCCTATAATATACATAATTTTTTGCCACTTCTGACACGTGCAAAGTTTCATGACTTTTTGAGCATGTTTAGCCCCTCAAAAGTGCGATTTATTTGGACAAAGAATACTAATAATTCCTTCAGATACAATAGGGTCCTCGCACGACTTCGTGCTCAGGCCCTATATATCATCGTTATCATGATTATTCTGGTACATGAGAAAATGCACACCCCTCATTGCAGTGCTGAAGGCATAAATCACACACTCGCAGATTCACTCGTGCCCCCGATCTGTTTGTCTCCAACACACACACACAAATACACAGCCGAGTCTCCTGTGAGTGGCGAGCAGCAGTCACGAGGAGAGAATGTGTGAGGGGAGAATGACACAGCCAACCGTCTGTCTCACTGTCCCTCTCCCTCTGCCCCTTTCCTTTCTTCCTCTCTTCCTCTATCACACTTCTCCACTGCTGTGATGCAGGGAGGATGGGGTCTGTGCAGTTTAGTGCCACAGTGGGTTGTTAGTTTCTAAGATTATGAGATGGAGAGGAGAAACAGACAGGATTAATGTCATAGTGTGGGATTTTGGGGAAGCTGATCTAATTCATCAGCGGCTGACTTTCCAGTTTTGTTTTGAAAGGCATGTGTCTAAATATTTACCTTGCTGTTTTACATAAAACTTACTATTTAGAGGGATTTATATGTCGATGTACAAAACCAGCATTCAGATCTCCTGCAAGTCCTCTGTACATAAAGAAACAACAACAACTCTTTGAGTTCGGTTTTGGTAACTTTGGTTTAATAAAATGTTTGTCACATTTAGTTTGGTTTAGTGGATTTTTTGGGGGGGTTAGTACGAATTTAGTAGAGCAGAAGGAGCAAAAATGGCAACTTTATTTTGAAATCTGTGACATTCTTCTGATTATGCAACCATAGATTTTTTTTAAACATATTCTCTACATGCAAGCATCTGAATTTCTTTTGCAATCCCCCTAAGAAGAATGAGATGAACCTGTAAAACAGTGACTACTTTTGTGCAACTATTATGGTCTGTCCTCAAGAAAACCAAATTCTTTTCTCCTGTTTTAACTTGACAAGCCTAAAAACATAATGAAGCTGATTAAAACAAAACACCTATAATAATTTTAGCATCTTACAAAAATGCATCAAAGATGAAACAAATGCTCTCATATGGTAGTGGCATCAGTTTATTTATTCTACTTTCAAATTCAGTTTCAGTGTACCTTTTATGATTTACAATTTGGGTGTTTAGCTGATGGTTTTTATGGAGAGTGACCCACTACAGACAGGCAGGGGATCTTACATGGTGAGGCTAAAAGTCAGAGTCATATTCATTGCAGAATCTGACATCCCTCAAAATGTATCATGTACAGTCTGGCTGGCTGCCGCAAAGGCTTTTTGGCCATGCAAGCAGCCTGTCTGTATGGATGGCTATGTGGCTCAGCTCATATCTCACCAACTATTGGATGGATTGCAATGAAATTTTGTACGAACATTCATGGTCCACCACGAGGTCAAGGTTTTCATTTATCCAGTGAAATATCTAGATATCTACTCGAGTGGCAAAACATTTTGTACAGACATTCATTTTTCCCAGACAAATTATCCTCATCACTTTGGTGATCCTCTGACTTTTCATCTATCGCCGTCATCACATATAAACTTCGACTTGACAAATACTTTATGATCAAATATCTGCAAAAGGAATGACATTTGGAAATTCGGATACTGCTGTTAGTACACTTTCATGTAGTACAATGTGTACACTATGTACTTACGTAGTGTGTGAATTTTGACAGGGTAGTGTTGTCTCAAGCTTCTTCTTCTTCTTTTTAATGGCGAATTGCAGCCTGGCGGAGCTTTATCGCCAACATTAGACTGCGATTGTTGCCCGCCAAAATATCTGCCAGCTTGTTTGCTCACTTGACTTCAATTCAGTTTTATTAAAAATGAATAAAAATTAACAATAACAACTTTTACTTTTAGTGCGGTGTTCACCGTAGTAATTGCAACCGTGGCCTCCATTTTCTATACCTTGGTGGTTCCTCCCCTTCCGCTATGTAGCCAAGATGGCAGCCATTGAGGGTGAGAAGTGTCCAGCGTTCCACACTCAACTTTTTGACCGTTTTGAGTACACCATCCATCCACTCATAGTGTACTGCATTTTGCCATAATTGTCAGTGTAAACACACCTCTATGCATTTAAAATAGCAAGTGTAAGTATGGAAGAACGTGAATTGAGATACAGTTCATCTCTTTATAAGATGATGGACGGAGTAATTCTCAGATTTCTGTCCAGGAGCTCAGGTACACTAAATGAGGCTAATGGATCTTAGCGGCGAACTAGTTAATGTTTTGTTAAACTGTGATGAGGGTCATGATCATCAGTAGCTAATACGGCTGGTACAGGTACAACCCACACAGCTCATTATTTTCACAAGAGCGTATCTCCAATCAGCCCCGGAGACTGATCTTTGCACATACATCACAAATATATTTTATAACGACAATCAAGAAATTCAGGAAAAGTTTCAGTGTAATAGTTTCATGACCATTTAGAAGAGCCTTAGCCTTAGGCTGATGATCTGTTTAACTGTTCTCTCTTTTTGTCCCTTTCCAGCCACCAGACCCAGACAACATGCTGGGATCATCCCAAGATGGCCGAGCTCTATCAGTCTCTGGGTAAGATGCTCATTCTGACACGCACTGTCCGTCTGTCAGTTTATCTCCAACCCATGTATTCTCATAAAGTCATGAATTGTCTGAATGTGATACAAGATGTGTATCACTTCATAATACATTACACCGTTGAATGACTATCAAGATGAATTAAAGAACTTATGCTGCTGTTAGCTTTGGTTGAGCTAGAGCAGTGCAGTTAGTAGAAGTAAGAGATATTAAAGTCCACCGTCTCCTTCATCTCTAACTCTGCTTCGTCTTCGTTCTTGTTTCCCTTTCTGTAGCTGACCTGAACAATGTTCGATTCTCAGCCTACCGAACAGCCATGAAGCTCAGACGCCTGCAGAAGGCTCTCTGCTGTAAGTACTCTCTGTCTATATAGAGTTTACATGTATATACCTCTCCTGTATGTGTCACATAGGATTTCTGTCTCTTGATCCAAGCACACTCCTCTCTCATCATGAGAGCTCCTCTCATTGTGTTCCAGCCCTCCTACACTCCTCCTTTGTTCTTTCTTTTCCTCCATCGCCCGGTCTCTTTTTTTAAATCACCTCATTTGTTCTTCTTCTCCATTTTCTCCTCTTCATGTCCTCCTTTGTGTATTCTTTTTTTCCTCCTCCTTATCATCTTTGCCCTCGCAGTCTGTATGTGTGTGTGTCCATATGTGTGTTTACTCATCCTTCTCGTCTCTCGCCTGTGGATCTGTGGAGTGTGAGCCGCCTACGAGCTGTTATGTGTGTGATATGTTTTGAGGCGTATAGCTGGCTGCAGCCATATAGCACAGAAGCACTATTTATGTTATGGAGGCTTTCTAAAAATAAAAATGAACAGGTTTGATGATTAACCCTGGCCAAGGCAGCGCGGTTGTTGAAATGTTTCTTTTTTTTGTTTCCTTAACCTTTTTCTCACATTATTCCCAACAGCAGACTTGGTCTTTCTATTATTACTCTGTTTCTTCTTCTTGTTTCTCTTTTTCCCTCGATCTCTTCTACTTCTTCTTTATTTACCTTGTTACCAGTTACTCTCTCTTATTTTTTACATCTTTTTCTGTCTTCTCCTGGATTATTTAGATGACTTTTTTATTTGCCTTAATGGATTTCCATAATGGTACATAAATATCAATATCTTCTTTTGAAATGGAGTGAATGTTAGTTTCTTGATCTGTTGATGATCAACTTCGTGCAGCAGCAACCGCAGCCTCCCAAATGCTGTTCAAAGAGGTGTATTGTCTTCCCTCACTGTAAATCTCACGTTTAAGAAGGGCCCACAAGTTCCCAATAGGGTTTAGGTCAGGTGAGGAAGGGGGGCCATGTCATTATTCTGTCATCTTTAAGGCCTTTGCTGGCTAGCCACGCAGTGGAGTACTTGGATGCATGTGATGGAGCATTGTCCTGCATAAAAACCATGGCCTTCTTGAATGATGTAGACTTTTTCCTGTACCACTGCTTGAAGAAAGTATCTTCTAAAAACTGGCAGTAGGTTTGGGAGTTGATTTTTTTTTTCACATGGATATTCTCCTGAGAAAGCCAAAACTCACTTTTCCTTTGTTAAATACTCAGGTTTGAGGTTTATTAACATTTTGGATTGACTGAGAGCACTGTATTTGTTCAAAAATAAAATTAATCCTCAGGAATACAACTTGCCTAATAATTGTGCACGCAGTGTATTTTGATATTAACAATGGATCACATGAAAACATTTTTGTGAGAGGGGATTGCTAGCTGGTGAACATAGCGGAGCATTAAGCAGCTAACGAGCCAGATATTTCCCTCATGAGTTGGTGGAGACCAAAAACGGAGCTAAAAGAGAGAGTGAACATTGGATTTACATTCATCAGGTGGACACAAACACGCATCCAAATAAATGCTAAAGTTGCTCTGTGTTTGCTAGATGTGTAAATAGGTCACTGTTTATAAGGTCATAATATGTCAGTGTTATTTATTTGAATGCAACCCAGATAGCCTATCCTAAAACAGGTTGTAGAATTAACAATGTTCTGTTCATTCGGAATTCCTCCACTCAGTTGAGTGACGAGCTAATATTACTGTAAGGCAACTGCATTTTGCAAATTCAGCAAACAGCCATACCTTTACCTTTTTTCTTGTGAGGGCAAAATTTCTCTTTTTCTGCCACTAGATATGTTTTAGTGTGATAACTTGTTTTCTAGTCAATCAGGCTGCATTCTACATACTTAGATAATTTCTGTCTCGGGTTATCTCTGTCGTAAGGTACATTGGTATCTTGGTTGGGTTATTGCTGGAGGACAAATTGTAATCAGGAAAAAGGACAGCTGCAGTCTGGAGGACCGTCTGCCCTGGGTTTCCAGCCTTGGACAGGAACACTTAGCTGGAGACAGACTATCTGGGTTAGGGGTTATTCTGGTATCCTTGCCATTCTCTGCTATGTATTGTTATAAAGGTTATAAATATGTGACTGCATCTTCCCTTCTTGGTCAGACTTCATATGCATCTTGGTGTATGATCTCTGTACTTTTAGCTGAAATAAGATTGACTCTGTGTGCTCGCTTGCTCTTCCTTTTATTTACTTTTTATTCTTATTTACCATTTTCTTTGATTGTTTTATTCTTTGCGTAATTAAATATACAAAAGACAACGGCTTGTTGGATCTTCATTTTATTTGCTCACTTCTTCAAAGGAAATACACAATTTCCACCACGTTACTTAACTTTTTATCCGTTTAGCACAGCTCACTAGTTTTCTCCATTTTGCTTTAAGCAGTGCCTGAATTGGACCGAAAAAGGTGCCAGTTCCTTAATTCAGCAGTTACATGACATGATAATCACAAGTGTCTTGGATATATTGATATTTATACACATATCTTGGTAATATATCCCACTTCAAATGCATATTTGTATGCATTTCATTACATACATTTAATAGATGCAGCTATTTTTTTCCTACCCGTATTCCGCGAAGACCCACCCCTACTCTGCCACTAATTGGCTCTGACCCTGACGTATTTTTCTAGCCCTGACCATCTCACTCCTCATGCCTAAACCCAACCACCCAAACCAATGAAGGCAACCAACACTAGCCAATCAGAGGCAGAGTAAGGCGGGTCTTCGCAGAATGCTGGTGGGGAAAAAAATTCAAGCGTTACGTGGGTGTTTAGGGTGCATACGTAGACTCACCAGGAGGTGGCAGTATGCAATAAAAAGTAAGGGTACTCGTGTGGACAAAAATCAGAAGTGGCGGTACTCAATACCGGTGAGTACCGCCCCATTCAGGCACAAAGAACATCAATAGCCTAGTTTATTGAGGGCAACAGGACATGCAATAGATCAGGTGGACAGTGCATTTTTGGAACGCCCCCCTGTTGGAGTACAAGGCACGGCCTGTTACCCTTACAACGCTTTCATGTCATGTCCATTATCATAATCATGAGTTTCAGACTTGTAAATAGCATTCACATCAACATTAAACTTTTTCTGAAAGCTCACTTATATCACACTTAACTTAATAATTCACTCACATCACATCAGCCAAAGAACGTCATTCGAAGTAATTTAACGTCTTGATGATAGATTTTTTTCCCCCATCCCTACCATCCATCCCACATGACATGAACATTATATACAATTTCTGTGTGGGCCTCTCTCCTGCTGTCTGCCATGTTGTGTGTTCTTGTGTGCCGAAAACTGAAGTTTACAGTTTTGTGAGTCACAAAATTCACAACAAAGCAAACTTGCAAGACAACATCTGAGATTTACCACTGGCAGATTCTAATCAGAGCACTTGCCTATAAAAGAATATTCAGAAATTAAATATATGTTTTGGCAGAATAAATGTCCAGTTTGCAGCCTTCACCCCATCAATTCAAGCAGCGTACACTGTACATTTGTAGATCATTTCTGTGAATTCAAATGTAGCCGTTCTTTTACCTTCAGTTGACTTATGGACCATGTCAGGAGCATTTGAAGAGTGTTTGGCCTTTTCTCAGTATTAACACACCTCTCTCCTCCCTCTCCCTGTCCTTTAGTGGTCTTAATGAGTGATAAAGATGAATTATGTGATACTTTATTGATCCCTGGTGTTGGGTCGCCTTCTCACTGCTGACCTTGAGCAGCATTGAGCTGAAGGACACTTTGAACATGGAGGGTTTGAAGCCGGTTGGTCTGGTTGAAGGGCAATAGGACACACTGCTGCCTCAGCTGTGTGTGTCTGCCAGCTAACCACCCTCTTCCTCTCTCTTTGTGTCTGCAGTGGACCTGCTGAGCATGCCGATGGCGTGCGAGGTGTTCGACCAGCACGGCCTGAAGCAGAACGAGCAGCTGCTGGACATCTCCCAGCTGGTCACCTGTCTGACCAGCCTGTACCAGCGGCTGGAGCAGAGCCACTCCCACCTGGTCAACGTCCCGCTGTGCGTCGACATGTGCCTCAACTGGCTGCTCAACGTCTACGACACGTACGTGCAGCATACTGTGCACACACAGAGGAGAGTTTCCATTATGTCAGTGAGATTTAACACACTCTAACATGATGTTTTGTTTCTTGGCAGTGGTCGAACCGGAAAGATCCGGACTCTGTCATTCAAAACTGGAATCATTTCACTCTGCAAGGCTCACCTGGAGGATAAATACAGATGTAAGCAATACACACACACAGAACTTATACTCTAATAGAAGGGCTTTTTTTTGGAGGCATTATGCTCCAAATTGCTCTTAATTGTTGTGTCTGCATTTCCCAAAAGCTTAGTGGATTTGGGCCCTGTTTTACTGGCCCAAGTGCAACAACCAGTACAAAGCAGTAGATCTTAGGTGCACGGACAGATGTGTCTCCACCTGCTGTTTTGGTTTATGTATGTACGTGCCAAAATGGCTGGGTTAAGTGGAATATATATATATATATATTGAAGGGTTAATGGTATCACATCATATGGTAATTGATGAGATGCATCAGCATTTGCACCGTAATGTATTTCAAGAAGAATACTTTAAATAAACCTTAGCAAAAAAGAGGGGGAAAAACCACAGGATTAATGAGCCCCAGTAATCCGATGTCCCCCGCATAAACAGGCAGAATACTGAGCTATAGCCTGCATGTGATTCAATGAAGTAAAACGCGGTGAACGTTCATGCACTGCACTCCGGTGCACTTCTCAAATCAGAGGCTGCAGATTTATCAACATATGTGTCCTGCTGCCTTCAGATGGCTGCAGGAAAATCTTTTATAGATGATTTCTTGGGATTTTAAGCCCTTATTGGACAGCTGATACTATAGAGAGGAAAGAAAGAAGGGGAGAGAGAGGCAACAAAGGTTCCCGGCTGGAACTGAACCGAGGACGTTGCAGGTACATGGTTGGTATGTGTCTTAACCACTAGACCACCAGGATGCCCTGGCTGCAGGGATTTAATGAACTGAAGGAGAAGTTTTTCATTAATGCCAATTTAGATGCATCTATTGGTTGGGAAGTTTATGCTTAACATTTACATGTTAAGCATAATTCCCTTAAAAAATAGAAAAATATTTGGTTATAATAATCATCCGCTTATAATAATCAATTTGACCCGGAGGTTTGCGCTGCCTCATTTGAATGAACCTCCCACAAAATTACCAGACAAAGCAAATTTCAAGGTCATGAATATACTGGTCATTGCACCGACATGAAAATGGAGCCCAACATCTCAAGAGTCTATCTCATGCCTCTTCTGTGCTATCCCTATTGTCTTCTCGTCTGTCTCCACCAATCGTTCTCTCTTTACACTTCCCTTTTCCTGTCTATTTTGTCTTGTCCTGTCTCCCATCTTTCCCTTCGTACCCCTCTCGGCGTCTCCTCCCTCTCCGTCCTCCAGTCTTGTTCAGACAGGTCGCCAGTGCGACGGGTTTCTGTGACCAGCGTCGTCTGGGCCTCCTCCTCCACGACTCCATCCAGATTCCCAGGCAGCTCGGCGAAGTCGCCTCCTTCGGCGGCTCCAACATCGAGCCGTCCGTCCGCAGCTGCTTCCAGTTTGTACGAGACACTGTCACACACACAGACCCTTCTTTCTAAGTCATTTGTTTTGAGTTAGCAGTCTGGTTTGACTTTCTACAGAGTCATAATGAATGTACTCATCGATAATAGAAACAGGACTGTCAAATGCTGCAATTGCCCGCATTCTTATTTGCACTGATGCCTAAGGCCCTAAAGATGAAGGCCATATATTCCCACTGTGTGTCTGAGTGTTTGTTTACGTCAGGCTAAATCAGGTTTATTTATAGAAAGAAGCTGGATTGTCACTAAGAGCTTTGCAGGAAAATAAAGGGCAAAACGTCGATAAAACCAAGGATAATAAAAACAAGTGCATTAAAGACTCCAGTAAACAGGGCCAGAGAGTGAGAGTGTGTCTATGTGTGAGTGTGAACATAAGAGTCGGGCAGGAGAAGTAAGTGAATGACAGCCTGCAGCGGATCAAACAAATGATCTCTGACAGCTGCAGAGATGTCGCTGGAATGGAAACATGGACATTTTTATGGACGCGCGAGAAAAAAACAAATCTCAAACAAGCAGGATAGAATGAACACCACATATCTACCTGCACACAGGCGTTCAAATGGTAAAGTGTGGGAAAGCACGCAGAGGAGCAAGCTCTCTAGATCAGCATTCTCTGTGTTTCTTTGTTTGGGTGCAGACAGCACCGACGTTTGAGCCACAAAACAAGCAGGAAATCCAGCATACACGATTCTTTTTTTTCAAAGTATTCCAGTAATTATCCCTAATCTCCAAAAGATGATCCAGCATTTTCACGTTTCAAGTCCCTACTTTGGACACAGACTTGAGCTCTTTTCCTCAAATGTATTCTGAAAGTGTATGTGTTCAACAAAGGGAATATTGTGGAGATTGTCCAATCATAGCTTAGCGACCGTAACTAGGCACGGCAGGCCTGTCAAGCTTTGGGATTTCTACACATGTTGAAGCAGTCCTCATGGGGCTGTAGTAAGAGAGATACCCAGCATTTAAAGAGCAACTTTGCAACCTGTTTCAGCTTGAACACGCACCCTGCACAAATTAAAAAATGTATTCAAATCCAGACTGACGCAGAAGTAGTAGCATTGATTGCTACTAATTCACAAACACAGAAGTAGTAGTATTGCTACTAAAATCTGCAGTGACAGCTGTCACTTCTGCAGATGAAAAGGGATGGTCATTAGCCAGGAATGAGATAGATGGATGGATGGATAGGTAGATAGACTTTATTAATCCCCAAGGGGAAGTTTCAGTGTTGCAATAGTAAAAGGAACAATAAAAATATTGACAAGAAAATACAATTAACAAATATATATATATCTGTATAAAGCAAATCAGTATGTTGTCCATTGCCACTCAGAGGATAAGTCTCCTCTCCCAGCTCAGAGGGGAGTCATTCTGTGAAGAAAATTGCACTTGCAACAACAGACTGGTAAAAGATATGCAACATCTTGCTACACACGTGAAAGGACCTGAGCTTCCTCAAGAAGTAAAGTCTGCTCTGTCCCTCAGTGTTGCACTTCCAGTCAAGTCTGTTGTCAAGATGCTATTTTTGTATAGCTCTATCTGAAATCATGGACCCATTGGTTCAAAAATGACTAAGACTTTGGAGTGGTAAATCTGTTATCTGTTAACAGAACATGTGGCAAACAAGAACTTGAAGCTTGACAGGAGTAATAGGGATCAAATTGTGATTTCTGGAGATAATCGTACTCCCCTGGGAATCAAGGTTGGTGTGTGTCTGCCTACCTGCTTTGCTTGTGATTTTATTGAAGACATTTTACACACACACACACACACACACACACACACACACACACACACTGACTGACAGACCTTAATGTATGTACGCTGTCAACATATTTTTTTTAATGTTTTTGAGGCTGTAATCGTCTGTTTTCTTGATTGTTTGTACCTTGAAGCATCACAAGCCTTTTCAGTGACAATAGACGGAAGTTAGTATTTGCAGACTGTGTAAATACACAATATGTATAAATTATTTTCCAGACACCAGTGTCTGTCTGTCACCGTTAATTTAAACGTCGTGTCACCAACAGAAGGCATTTGCTATGCAGTTATTATGAGGCTTGAACAAACAGTCAATTTTAGCTCCTGGTGGTTTGAGTACATTGATAGACAATACACAAACACACAGATACTCACACATGCACACCCTCAGGCACGCACACCAGGTGGACTATCTAATCTCATCCAGCCCTAAAACTGGATATAGCTTAGCTATAGCTCTGAGGAGACGGTGTGCATGTGGGTGTGAGACAGAAAGAGGGAGATGTGTGTGTGTCGGGGGGGTGACTACTAGCAAGGAACCTATGAATCGAGACACATTGGCTGCAACTGTCACCAACAAAGATGGTGGGTGAGAATTGATCGATATACATACAAGTAGAACAAGCAATGTGCCAGGCAAAAGGGGAGACCATCCACATCTTTTACAACTTTACGTATTAGTTTTATAGACGGAAGTAAATGGCTCACATAGACAAACAGAGGCTCACCGGTTAGCGCCGTTTCTCTAGTTTAAGAGGAAAAAACGGCATGTCTCTAGTTCTAACTGTTGTAGAGATATGACACCTTAAAGCCCCACTCCAGCCATTGTAACATTCTGTCTTTTAGTTAATGTTCTTTCTCAAACAGAGAACAGGGGTGTGGTTAATAGTCGTACGTAATCAATTACCATGACAACCAGATTGCTGTGCTAGTGTACATGTCAAGGTCAACAACTTTAGTCTATGGTCAACATAACGAGCATAAGTAGCAATAGCATGGATATTAGTATGGATAGCGATAGCTGTCATTCTAACATAAGTTATGAGGTGGAGGATTTTTCTGCACGTTCTTCCCCTAAAAACGAGGATCCCAATGAGATGGCGGTCATCAGACCATATACACTTGAGCCAATGGCTCACATTTTGGGAGACACTGCTGGTGCTACGGCTTCTCAACCTGCAGAGCCAGCGCAGCGCATATTATCAACGTGATTTTTGGGATCGTATACGATCCCGTGGGTCTCAGAGGGTTAACGCGGAGTGAGAGATGATGAAAAAAATACATTTCGGTTGATTATGAGACTATGGTGGAAGAAATTAATCTATGGCGGGCCGCCGTAGATTAGTTAATGAATGGGAAACACTGAAGGAACATGTTACCCAGTGCAACAGTGTGGCTCATTGATGTGTTTTTAATAGTTTTTGGACAACAATGGAGATCTGTGGCACAGAGGAAGAAGATATATTTGGCTTTGGAAACGCACACAGTAGTTGTTCGTAGGATGAATTCATTGTTGGTTTTATGGGATTTTTTGACCCCAAGAAAAATATGGAATGTCACCAGATTTATCCTTAAGTATGGATGGCAAGGTGCAGTTTTAAGTGAAAGTCCTTGTACCAGAATCTTAGTAAAATTTGGCAGTTTTTTGACTGAACTGTTATTTCACAGCATAACATTCAAGCTCGTTTTTACCATTCCACATCCAAAAACATCAAGACACATTAAATATTTACTGGAGTTCTCTGGCTGAAGAGAAGCTGTTTTTTGAGTTTTCATTCTCACTAAAACACTGTTGTTTGAGAAAACACACACTGATTTCATCTCATCTTTCATCACTAGAAGATAAGACGGAAAATATTTCCAAAATCTTAACAAAAATGGGATTTTAATTTGTTTAGTCATGTTGAAAGCACTTTTTTTTGTTTTATTTTCAAACCATGCTTACTGTAACTCCATCCTCTTCCCAGGCCAACAACAAACCTGAGCTCGAAGCTGCCATGTTCCTGGACTGGATGCGTCTGGAGCCTCAGTCCATGGTGTGGTTACCCGTCTTGCACCGCGTGGCCGCCGCCGAGACCGCCAAGCACCAGGCCAAATGTAACATCTGCAAGGAGTGTCCCATCATAGGATTCAGGTCAGAGTCATACTGTCGCAGCACAACTCTTTTTGTTTTACAGTACAAATGGGCTTTACAGATTTCACTGTTTTTGTCAGGGCTTCATAGGTGAATGTTCCACATGCCGTAATACATCTTTTGAGCAGCACATCTGAATGTCTAATCAGAGGAAATGAGCAAAATTGGAGCCATTTTATTCTTCATCTCATTACATAGAAGGCAATAAAACACAAAATTAATGTCATTTTCAATTAAGCTCAAATGAGAATTATGCTCTTGTGTGGTGCAGCACTGTCAGGAGGATTGAACCTGATTTAACTGCACACTGAGATGTTTGGCTGCTGGGCTGTGAAATAATGTTTCAATATTATCAGTGTTTAGTCTATAGCATAAATCAGCAGCCCATTGGCTGTATATGTTCTTCTAAATATCTTTATAATGTATGTCACCATAGTCTGTTTTTCCAATAACTATAAGAGAGATACGACATTGCTTTTTTAATATAGAGATAATACAGAAGAGCTCTATATTTTTCAAGCAGAGTGAGCATTCCTGTCCCTGTAGTGTTCTTCTTTATTTAAACAGTAGGAGGAGAGAAGTGGGATTTTCATATTTTGTTGTATGTGCTGCTCACTGGCTCCCTGGTTGGCTCCGCAAAGCTGCCCTCTTTATCGTGACACCCAGTGGGGTGTTTTACAGCCAGCTATTTGAAGCAAGAAGCTTCAGAATCTGTTTAATGAAGCTGTATGATAATACAGCTTTTTTATGTCCGTAATCGACCCGAACCAGATGCAGTTAATGTAAGCTTAAGCAAATCGAAATGCCTCCATACCGTCGACTTCCCTGCATGGTTTTTGGTAGTTTTTGTTTGATGTTCTCCATCCTTAGCTAGGTTACATGAATATCATTTCAAAATCTTTGTCCAAACCCGTCAAGACCCATCAGGTCCTGTTGGGCTCGGGTCGGGTATCCGCCCTCTATGACATGCCTCAAAATTGATCATGTACAGTCTGACACAGACAAAGACTTTTTGGCCATTCTAGCAGCCTGGCTGTATGGATGGCACTATCACTCAGTCCACCACTCTGGTCCAGAATGAAATATCTCAGCAACTATTCGATGGATTGATCCATGAGTCATGGGCCACTTACTTTATCAAGATGTTTTTTAGCTTCTAATGTCAGACATTTTGTCTTTATTTCTGTCTCGGTATGGCTCTGTGATGACACAGCATTGGCAGCTATAATAAAATGTCTAATTGTTTCAGGTCCCCCAGTACCCCTCATCACTCTGCTAAACCTGTTATTTTTTCGTCTGCTGACAGCAGGACTTGAAGTTCCGCAGTGCAAAGTTCTTCTTTTTATTCATTTTTGTGAATGAAGCAATTTACAACAAGTTTATGCAGTTAAGAGTTGGCTCATTGTGAGCTTGTATATTACTTACTTAAAAGCCCTTTGGTGGAGGTTAATATTCCAGTAAAAACACATTAGCTTCACCCATTTGATCAATGAGATTGCTCTCTTTCACGAATGTCAAGCTCTGGCTGTGAAAAAGCTTGTGAACCTATTTGTCACCTAATCTAATTGAACAGCAGCAGCAGGGCAGTAAAACAGCCCACTTGTACACATAAATGATTGATGATATGATTATAATGACAGAACTGCAGTCGTATTTGTAACCTCCACCCTTAAAATACTGGTGAAGCCCAGGAGGCTTTTTTTTTTAACTAAAGGTTGGGACCAGTACAGAGCGGTGTTTCTGCTCTGTTGTTGGTGGGCCCCTTCATGACAAGAGTGGTGATAAATTTTAATGAAGAGTCCCAGGACCAGAGAATAAATATCTCATTTAGGGAATGGGCTGACAGAATTTTAACTACTCCTACCCTGGAGAAAACAGAGCCGTAAATTTCCCTCTTTTATTGATTCTCTCCCTTTCTTTTTCTATTTCTCCACCATCCTCCCTTTTTTCTCTTTGTGCTCTCAATTCAATTCAGTTTTATTTATATAGCGCCATATCATAACAAGGTTATCTCAGGGCACTTTTTCATGTAAAGCCGGTCTCTAGACCGACTCTTTATATTACAGAGACCCAACAGTTCCCACCATGAGCAGCACTAGGCGACAGTGGCAAAGAAAAACTCCCTTTTAACAGGTAGAAACCTTGAGCAGAACCAGGCTCTGGGTGGGCGGTCATCTGCCTCGACCAGTTGGGTTGAGAGAGAAGGGGGGGGGTACAGTACAGTTCTACGTAGAGATGTAAAGTAATAGTTGTGGTAATGGTATTAATGTTAATATTAATAAAAATAATACTAATAGCAATATTATAATAGTCATACTAATAATAAGACCAATAACAATTAAAGCTGCAAGCAACGGGCCCCACATCGGGGCGCGCAGCATCCGCCACTTCATGACTGGACACCAGGCACAGAGAGGTTAACTGGGAGAAACGAGAAGATTCCCGGCGGGCCGGGCTGGTTGTTGGGCCGTGAGGGTCGGCAAACACAATCATTTTGTAAATACATCATTCATCTCAGTGCCCATAAAAATAATCAGGGTTATCCATAACCCTATAAAACGTGAGTGCACCGCCCAAGTGTTTTGATTCAGCTGATTCTCAGTCCTCTCAAAGATAGTTCAGAGGACAGTGTGTGTATAAAGTGTGTGTGTGTACTTTTACAGTGTACTCATATTTGTCAAAATAAACTAAATCAAAGTTGAGTGAAGGTTTTGCTTTCCCTTCAGTTTGCTCAATAAAACAAGACACTATAAACTATACAATTAATATAGGTGCTATAATGTCTCTGCCTTATAATATTGCTGAGTGAAGTTTAGAAAGAACCAAATAAACAGATTCTAGTAGAAATTTGATTATTATAGCTCCAAGAGAACAAATCATGCTTTCAGTCATGAAGATAATCTCATAATTTATATTGCAGACGCACTTATATTGCAGACAATGATTTTATTTTTTTAATTTTGCCTGAACTTAATATGTAAGAACTGTCTTTGGTATTCTGAATGGCTAATATAGTAGATTAATCAATATCTTTAATGTAGAAATCCTAAATAGATTCAGTATTATGGCCTATGTTGGCAGGCAATTTCAATCAGAAACTCAAGAGAAACACACCTACTATTAATATATTTATTAATGTCATAAATTGTACATAAGGAAAAGATATATTTCTCTCTCTCTCTCTCTCTCTCTCTCTCTCACTCACACACACACACACACACAGGGTTTGTTTTGATGATAAGAGGAGATGTTGAAGTGCCTTGCTAACTGTAAATGAGTTATTTTACATTTTTGTTGATAAAGTTTAGTTTTGAAAGGTTTTCTTTGTGCTGTAACGTTAATGCCTTCAGCAGAACTCCTGATGGACTCGTCGCAGTTTTTTATTCTCATGGCAAGGTAACATTATGGACATTAAATTTACGATGATAATGCAGAGAAATCAAATTTTGCAAAACTGCAAGCTTGACCTGAACTGGAGTACAAATCTCCGACTGGATTACTTTACCTGATCAAAACATGATTATTTTATATTTGCTTTACTGAAAGCAAATGCGTGTAAAGGCATGAGGTAAGCTGACAACAAGTGATGTTAACATATGATGACTGATTACAGGATTCAAGGCGGCTATTTTTGGGTTATCTAGATGTGGTGAACATGTAACGTTAAGTGTGACCCTGTTCTGTGTTGCTGTCAAGGACGTGGCTAACATTACTGTTGTGTTGACTTGCCTGGTGATTTATTAAATGGGAATTACAAGTGAAGACGAGCACTTTTCGTTTAACGTGTTGTGTTTACTTTAACATTACACTTGATTGGCATGGACTCAGCTGCTTAGCGGTCAGATGTTAGGGTAATATTAATAACTTTGTTATAACGTTACGTTTGAGCTCTAAATTAGCGTAGCTAACATTAAAACAATGTTTGCTAGTTATAACTTAACTGTTTAACTTACCGATCAATGCTGTTGAGAGCTAGCAATTAGCAACTTAGGACTCAGCTGGTCCGTTAATTGGTGGCTAACGGTAAAGTTACCTAGTTTACTAACTTTTTGTAGTTTTAGTTGACCCATTTGTAAAATATAAATCTCTCATCTACTCTATACTGACGTGTGAAGTGATGCCAGCCTCCCTGGTCTCTTTGGTCCTTTTTAGTAAAGCAATGTACAGCTAACAGCTAAGTTGCTGCCCATAGGTGGTGATTGTAAACAATACCCAGGTAAGATGGCAGACGGTTATGCCATGAGTTATGAAGTAATGTCATATCTACTGTTTTACAGTATATCTATGAGTCAAATGCTCTGTAGCAGAGGAGTCCATCCATTAGTAAACCAACTCTGCCATCTAGTGGAATTTGCAGGATGATCCTCATCCTGTCCTCCTCCCTCTGCTGCTGTGCCATGTAAATGGCTTACTTCCTGTTTTCAATAGGTGGCGCTATGACTATGACTGAATATTGTCATATAGATGTCCTCAGACCTGTAAAATTATCCAGCATGAGAAATTTGGAGCGTATTGGATCGTGTACACTCAAGTTACAAGAACTTCCTGTTTCACGGTGGGACATCGAAGTTCAATGCCACGTCACGGGCACGCCATTCAACGAAAACTCAAGCTTTTCGCAACTTTTCATCACAAAGGTCTTTAGATAGCACAGCTCAAAATTGAAGTCGATCCGATACATTCTCTAGGAGGAGTTAATTAAAGTACAGAGCCCTCAATGACAAAAATTGGCCAAATATTGCACAGAAAATTTAAAATGGTGGGTTTAGGGTAGGGCTCCAAGAGGCTTTTTGTTAAGTCTGGACATGATACATATGCCTACCAAATTTTGTATGTCTAGGTGAAACGTGCCGCAGGGCCTAGTTCGTAAAACAATTGTAGGGGGTGTTATCGAGCCATTTTGCCACACCCATGCGCGAGACCCATAAAAAATCTAAATTTTCACCACTTCTGACGCATGTGCAAAATTTCATGAGTTTGTGAGCAGTTTTAGCCCCTCAAAAATGCGGTGTAGAGAAGCTAATATTGGAGAAATATGATCCCTTTTTCTGGTTCTTGTCAGTAAACGTGTCGCAGCATTCTGGATCAGCTGGAGAGTCTTAAGGGACTTATTGGGGCAGCCTGATAATAGAGAGTTGCAATAATCCAGCCTAGACTAACAATTGCATGGACTAGTTTTTCTGCATCTTTATGAGATGCTTACTGATTTTTGTTACGTAGGTGAAAAAAGGCAGTCTTTGAAGTTTTGTTTTGTGTGGGAGTTAAAGGATATATCCTGATCAAAGATAACTCTAAGATTCCTTACGGTGGCACTGGAGGCCAGGGCAATGCCATCTAGAGAAACTATATCTTTAGATAATGTGTTTCGAAGCTGTTCGGGGCCAAGTACAATAACTTCAGTTTTATTTGAGTTTAACATCAGAAAATTGCAGGTCATCCAGGTTTTCCTGTATCTCTTTTCTTTATACTTCTTTTGTCTTCTTCCTTTGCCTTCTTGACCTTCCTCCTTCGTTCTCTCTTTCTCTTCCCAGATATCGGAGTCTGAAACATTTCAACTATGACATTTGCCAAAGCTGCTTCTTCTCCGGTCGCATCGCCAAGGGACATAAGATGCAGTACCCCATGGTCGAGTACTGCACTCCGGTATGAATGAATGAATGAATATATATATATATAATTGTTTTGTTTTTTTTGTTTTTCTTGCTCTGCAATGTGTAAATGAAAACGGTGAGGATGTGAATGTTAAGGTGCCTGGCTTGCAGTCAAATCATTTTCTTCCTCCGGTTAGGAAGTGTAAAGCATCAGTAAATTAGTATTGCACAGAGTGGAGAGTGTGGATGCATTTCCTGCCATTATATATTGTATCTTAGCTCCTGCACCTTAGCCTTTTAATTGGTGAGCATCTTTGTGAATTGGACTAATAACCCTAATTAATACCTATGATTAAAATCTACAATAAATATGAATGAGATTAAAATTGCACGTTACACCACACACATTACATTCTTTGGTCTATAAAATGTCCCTGTCACAGTTTCCCAAAAGGTGACATCTTTAAATGTCCAAAACCCAAAGATATTAATTAATTTTCTGTCAATCGACTAATTGATTGTTTCAGCTCTAGTCAGTGTACAACCACTTCTCTCCATACTGATCTGTCAGACTGTCCAACATACCATATTTATCTATTAGTTTTTAATCCAACATATTTGTACTTTAAATAGATAGTTTACTTGTGAGCCACATTAAAATCATATTTCCATAGTCAAAAAAAGGTTTTCTGAATTACACATCAACTTTTCTGAAACGCATGCTTTGCCATGAGGTAACATTAACAGACACTAGAAAACATTTGCAGTGCATTAAAGCTGCACTAATCAGTATTTTAATATTAAACAAATAGTTTTACATTTTGAGAAATACACTTATTCGTTTTTTGTTTTTTTTCAAGAGTTAAAATGAGAAAATCTATACCACTCTCATGTCTTTATGCTAAAGATGAAGCTGGAGCCAGGAGATGGTTAGCTTAGCACAATATCATTGTTTTTACATTACTGTTTGTTTACAAATGAAACGAATGATTTATAACGTGTTAATTTGTAAAATTTATGGGTGGATTTTTTTAAACTTTGGAGTAAGCCAAGCTAGCTGTTTCCCCCTCTGCCAGTCTTTTTGCTAAGCTAAACTAATCGGCTGCTGGCTCTAGCTTAGTATTTATTGTACTCCCGGCAAGAAAGCGAATACATTTTCCCAAAACCAACTATTCCTTTAACAATGCATCAGCAAGTAATGTGTAATGTGAAAGATGTTGCTCGTAGAGACAGACCTGCAGAGAATTATCACCCAACTGTACAGTTCTCCTCACTTCTATGGAGCATTTGAACCTCTTTCGGCTCATTGTTTTGGTCCAGTCTCAGCTCTCTCATAAGTCTTGTTTTCAGCCACAGCAGGCAGCTGTTTTCAGTGAAAACGCTCTACTGTACCCCACTGTAGTCTACCTGCCCAGCAGCAAACGGCAGCCAGACACAGTTAGAGACTAGCTGTTGAACTTTCAGCAGCTGAAGAGTCAGATAAAAGTTGAGTGAATATTGGACTTACATTCGTCAAGTGGACACAAAGTCGACTCCAAATGAATGCTAATATTGTTCTGTATGCTTACGTGTAAATAAATGTTTGCTAACACATTAGCTACAACATCTTGTAAAGTGATAATATGTCAGTGTTGTGTTTACAGCTTGTTCTGATGCCCCCAAGTGGCCAAAACAATAATTATTGCAGCTTTAAGTTTCTGGAGTATTCTTACAGACAGAATTCTTAAAAACAACAGACAGTTCTAAGGGAAAGTCAGAGAATATTAAGAGATTTTACAATTGACTCACTTGAAATGAAGACACCAAACTGTAATTTCCTACTTGTTTCACAAATTTCTTACAGTATTTCAGTTGTATTTCAGTGCAAAACCGAGAAGTGCTGCACCAGGAAAGGAATAACATTTTTTAGATGGTAGGACATAAAAACCATTCCACATCCAAATCACATAACAGATGGTGTAGCAGTAAACCTGAACTTGTGTACATATTTTCTAACATCTAGTGTAAATAAAGGGTTAAACTGTGCACAGGCCTGGGGCTAAAATAAAGACGCTGAAGCCCAGGCTGAGTCATAAATCTGTTTCCTCGTTCTTGTAACTATAATGACACACTCAGACCTGACAATAGGGGCATTACCTTCACTCACTAGATGTGTGAATAATGGCTTGAAATAAATGAGCGGTGTGTTCTTAAAGGGGGGTGTGTGTGTGTGTGTGTGTGTGTGTGTGTGTGTGTGTGTGTGTGTGTGTGTGTGTGTATTTTTGTGCCCCACTCCCATGGAGTGAACAAAGCCACCTTTGTGTCCTGTGTCTCTCCAGACTACATCAGGGGAGGATGTCAGGGACTTTGCCAAGGTGCTGAAGAACAAGTTCAGGACCAAGCGCTACTTCGCCAAACACCCACGCATGGGCTACCTGCCTGTCCAGACCATCCTGGAGGGAGACAACATGGAAACGTGAGTCTTGCACGCGCATGCACGCACGCACGGAGAGACACTTCCACTTATGTGACCTGAATTAGAGGACACACACTCCCACACAAACAAACACTCACAAGTCTCTGCTTGCACACACACATTTAATTTAAACCTATTTAAACCCATACATATACTCACGGACGCATGTGCATAGCCTACACACATGTTCAATATGAAGCTGCTTAGCTTAGCTTAGCACAAAGACTGGAAGCAGGGGGAACAGCTAGCCTGGCTCTGTCCAAACTAAGGTAACAAAATCCTCCTGCCAGCTCCTCTAAAGCTCACTAACGCATCATATCGTTAAAAAAAAAAAAAAGTTTAAAGACAGCAATTTGCCGTCTTATTCCTTTAAATTGTAAGACAGCCAATCAGAATGAGGTATTGCAGTTGTATATGACAGCAGAGATAAGTGGAGTCAATGGCTACCTGTAAACCAGTACTAAAGGATGCTAATGCTACATGTAAACGGATCCTGAAGGATGCTAATGCTACAGCTGAAGCAGGTCCCTAGACTGATGTAGGACTACTGTAAGCATGCTTTAGAAGCATTTAGAGATCATGCTAATAAAAGATATGACATTGATGCTACCGTGAAAGCTAAGCAGCTTCAGGTTAAAGCCAAAGATAACTTAAAGAAAGCAGGGAATGACGGAGGAGTGTGATTGGAACCATAATATTGTGGTCAGGGAGGTCGTAAGGTTTGCATTCCTGGCTATGTGATTGGTCAGTGCTCTCTGGTGGACAAACGGAGACACTGTTGATGCTGTTTCTTTAAACATAGGCTTTTTCTTGTTACTTATCTGCTGACATACTGTATAAGCTTACCAATATATCTATGATACGCTATAATCTGCTGTTGATGTCAGACATGTTGGGTAGGGCAGATATCTGCACATAAGTGACTGGAAAGAAAGAAAGAAGTAACACAATATTGTAAAGGCTTGACAGTTTTACGGTCTGTAAGTGATGACGAATACATGCACAGGCTTAATGTGTAATTGTGAGTTGTATGTTTGTCCCCCTGCAATGCAACAACACACACACACCCTTTATATTGTGTTTGTGTGTTGGATGTTCTTGACTTCACTCTTAAAGAAAAATACTCACTTGTAAGTGCATGCACACATTAAGGTTGGATACCTCACATCGTATGAGTGTTTTAATTATATTGAAATGGTTTTCTGTCCTGCTTGTTTGACTCATGAAAAAGTGAGTGTTTTTATTGAACCAGGCAGGTCGATCAGTAATCAGGCCCTTATCAATAGTGATGGTGTGTTGTTTTTGTGTGTGTGAGTGGCCATGCATGTACCTGTGCACTGTAACTCATATTTCATCATGCTTTCTTGTTCGTGTCAATCTGCCCCCGCCCCACTGCCTTCCATACTACAGCTCCCATCATACCTTGCTGTGCAGTGTCCTCCCACTTCCTGTGTCATCATCTCACATTTTTTTGTCTTGCAGTCCTGTCACTCTGATCAACTTCTGGCCCGTAGACCATGCGTGAGTACCTGGCTCACACACGCACACACACACACGCACAAACACACTGAACCTGCACGTTCACTTTCTGTCATGTTCAAATATTATCTTGCTCAAACACACAAGCAAACATACATGATTTCATTTTCTTCACAGTCTTTTAATCATATACACAAATTCTCTCTCTCTCTCTCTCTCTCTCTCACACACACACACACACTCACACACACTCACCTCTACCCATTTCTCATTGTGTAGTGCCATTTTGCTTGTAGCTGTGGTGGGTTTACAGTTTCTTGCTGCTGCTTGACCCCACATCACCCTGCAGATCTGTGATTCAGGATGAGTCACTCCCATGATTCTCATTCTTCAAATATGAGAAGTATCCAGGCCTGTAAAAACCTAAAATGATTTATTATTAACCATATTTAAATAGTTTGTGTTTTATGTACCATGTCCAGACGTGTCAAACCCAGTAGATTAGGTGTTTCTGTGAGCCCAAAAGTCTTAACTGTGATTCTGATCCCATTTCTGACCAATTAAAATCTCACCTGTCAACAAGCCAAGAATGCAGCAACGCTGAAACTGAAAAGTGGCCGATGGTTTCCCACTTCTGTTGTAGTGTCAGGTGTCAAACCTGAGTGGTATGTCATTATTGAATATTAGTATGCTGCTGCTGTTCTACACACTTACGGCACTTATACACGTCACGTCACTCTTGTTCCACTGGCATATATGACTTTTCACCTTCATATACTGATTCTTACTGAAATATACTGCTGTGGTAACAGTATGCCCAATACACAGTGTATCAATGCTCTTCCACTGGTTGTCTTCCAGTATGGCATTATAGCATAAACTGAGTCTAACTGGTCTCATTTTACTGTCCCAGTTTTCAGGTCTTTGTGTCAATATATGGATCTGAATGGATCTGAGCATGCTCAGTATCAGCTCTGGTCACATGGTAAATCATAATTGCACCGGGAAAAAATCCTCAGTAGCTTATGTAAAAAAAATAAAAAAAAAAATGCTATATAGAATTAAATATATCACAGATATTATTTGGTTAGAAAATGATTATCTCCTATGTATCAGGCAGTTGGATACAAAATATGTTATTGTTGGTGCAGGAGGTGAAAACAGGACTTTTCTATTGATTTTCTATAGACTTTACAATCATTCTGTGGACATTATTATTATATTGCTGCTCTTTTCGACTGCAGCTGCTTGTTAAATGATAGATCATCATTCTGCTGCCGGTGTTGGTGTTCTGTCTCTCTACTAGCGTCTGTTTGGGGTCGACCGCATTTTGGATCGGGTCTAATTATCTTCAGGTCTGTGTGACATTTTGGACCCATGAAGACTTACACACTAAGCATACACTAAAACACAGGTGTCACATTGTCAGTATGTCTGAGAAAAGTGTTATCTGCCAGTGAAACAGGAGGATAAATCTGTTCATAAGGTGCACACAGCAGAGACATACATCTTCAGCAGTAGACTGTATACTGCTGAAGATGTCGATGCTGTGCCGTAAGCCTTTTTTTTCCAGTATCAAGTTCCTTAAGTAATATTTAGTCACCATAGCGATGTGGTTTGGTACATTGAAGCATTAGTATTGTAATAAGGATGATGATGTACTACAGTGCTATATAGCAAACAACACTGTCATATATATCATTTTAAGGGATACTTTCATATTTTTGTTCACCTTTACTTTGTGAGGAAAACTCACACTCACTTTTTGGGCTCTTAACGGATAAAACTTCCAAACGTCAAGGTGCCCTTGTAAAGGGAAGTTTTCAGGATTTTAAAGAGTCAAACCCTAATTTGTCAAGGACTAAAACACTGCAGGAAAAGTTGTTAGAATCCACAGAGACTCCTAGTTAATGATGTCAAAATACTGATCTTTCCCTCGGCAGACGAGGTGTGACATCTCAGATCCGACGCATCTTTTGAAGTGAAGGTGAATGTATTCCAAGCCGGGAGTGCAGGATACAAGCGGGGAGCTTATTTACAGAGCATTTCACACCACCACACATCTGTGCCTCGTACTGTCACTCCCCTCATAGCACTCCTGTGGATTCATGCGGCTTGTGCATGTGTGCGTGTGCGTTGCGATTAATGAGTCCCTCCTGGTTGGATTCACGAGTCTCTTTTTCTGTCTGTTTCTCTCTGTGTCGCAGGCCCGGATCGTCCCCTCAGCTCTCACATGACGACACACACACTCGGATCGAGCACTACGCCAACCGGTAACACACTATCTGCATTCAGGAGCAGCTCCTGGCAGCGTAGACTCACAGTGTTGCGAACAGGACGTGGTGAAGTAACCTTCCTTGTGCTCCACTTTTTGCATTCCCTACTGCTACCCTCGGCCCTATGAGCGCTGCAGATAATGGCTCCTCCAGAGAGCTCTCCCAGACACCAGAAACATTTTGATTGATGTGATTTGGAATAATGAATTTGGAGAAAATGCTTAAGCACAGCACACTTCCTGCATTGGGACATCTGTCTTTCCCCCACTGTGTTCATGCAGTCGTTAACTCACAGGGGATCGGTTGCCCTAATTCTTTGCTGACGCAGTTCTGGGGAACCTTCGGTCAACATTCTCATGTTCATTCCACTTAATAACTCTGTAAGTTGATCATTAAAGATCTTTGTGGTGTTGTAAAGCTGTTAGTCACAAATAAGAGGTGTTTTTACCTCAGAACAAGTCTGATTATTCTCATCTATTGAAAGCTTCCCCACACATGGTTTGAAATCCACAGCACATTTATGTTAAAATAAACTGAGGCGTGTATAAGTGGCAGATGGACTTGGGGCAAATGTTCGCAACACAGTGAGTCTATTTTAATAATGTAGACTCATTAATCTTATTAAATGCTAACATTGAAGATGTCAACCTACCTTTCTGGCATATGTCATATACAGTCAGTGCAAAGATTGCCTGTTTTTGCTTGTGTTGTTGGCATGTGGGTTAATAAAGATGCCAATTAATGTCATACATCTTCTATATTTCACTGAAGATGAGTTAAAGGTACAGGGAACTTGATTTAGAATTGTGTTTCTTCCATATTTACACAAAACATTAAAAGTAAAAATGACAGTTATTGATTCTGACCTTTCTGGTACGGGCGTTATGATCAGATGCATATAAAATCAGGAGGGCAAAAAATAATGATGATGACCTCAAAGCCCCACACAACAGCCAGGTGTCTAAGGTTGCTATGGCGATAATAAATGGGCTATAACTCATTCATTATCTGTCTATACCGCAGCCTCCATTTATGGGTGTCCCATGTTTCAACTGTAATGGTGAACACTGGACAGGAAGTCAGGAAGTCACCTTCTTTCATCACTTGTTAGACTCGAGGTTCATGTATAGTTGTGTGTTAAGGGGTTATGACATAGCTACGGAGCCTAAATGTAACTACACTTCGGGGCTACTGCGGCTACAGAGATACCACATGGAGACCACAAGAACTGCGACTGGCTGCGTGTGTTTTCTCCTGACAGAGCCACAAACATACAGTAGATCTCTCAGTTCATTCATAGACACATCTAGCAAAGCCATATTACGCTGCAGACCTTCTGTTCACCACGATCACCGCTCTCTATCACAGCAAATGAAACATTAATACAGTGAGAGCACAGAGTACTCTCATGTTCAGAAACATGGTGGACCTTGACCCGCATCGCTCTGTATCACAAAGTGACTGAAACATGGTAAACAGATAATGTAGGGAATATACTGTAATTAGAGCACAATATGGCCTGATCACATACGATACATTCGTTTAGTGTTGCCCTGGGAGGCATCTGACTACACTCAGTTGCCAGTTAATTAGGTACACCAGCAATGCAGTCTAGAACAACAGTCCTGCATTAAATCGTAGTTTTAGCAAGGTGTTTCTAATACACTGGCAACTGAGTGTAAAAATCAAAACCTACGGCATAGATATCTACTGCATCATCCATAAACCCAGGTTAATGACTGTCAGTCACACATCAAAGGCCCAGGTGAGAACGGTCTTCCCTATTTGGACCTTTTTCCATGTGACAAAACACTATCAAACCGTTTTAAAACCCAGCGTCTGAACCAGGAAATAAAGGTATAGATAAGATATACTGTGGATGAAATGTAAGTAAAGAAAAAACATGGGAGCCGTTAACAGCAGCTGATGACATTTCTAAGAGCTGATGGCAAGACAACATTGTAATGCATATTTAGTCACATTTTCACAATTTTGAGTTTCCTGTACCTTTTTAACAGCTAAAACAACTCATTCCAGGTCAATATTTCAGATATTTCTGGCTGTATATGTCAGAGCTTTGAAAGTAGTTTATGCACGATTGTTGATTATTTAGAGACGGAGAATGGGATACCTTGACAAGCTACATTTGAGTGTCTTTTTATCACAAGGCATTTGCCATTTTATATAAAAGTCTTGAATCTTGAAGTTTTCTTGAACATATTATCACTGCAGGGGTTTTGACATAGAAGAAAAACAGCACTTACGTCTAACACCCAGCCAGCAGCACTGTTGGTTTAAATGCTGAATGTGCTAAAAGGATTTTTTAGTTAGGTGAAAATGAAAAAGACAAATGGTATAAGGCTGAACTAAAATGTCAAGATATCCCTTTGCATACAGTAGAAACTGAATCTGTACACATGATAAAGTGATGCATTGACTTTTTGGTGAATAAGCATTCTGCAGTAAGAGTCCTGTATATGCATATGCTAATGCATCTGAGATGTTGTTTGTACCATCCAGTGCGCCAGCATGTGCGCTCGAAAACCTCATCAATACTGGACTCGGAAGAGAGAAAACCCATCAGTATTGTTGTGGTGCCACACTGAGTCAATCAGAGCTTATTCACCAAAACATTTCAGTGTTCCGTCAGTTTGCCGTGATCCTAACTGCACCCAGCAACCCACCGCTGAGGGACAAGAAGCAGTCAAATCAATCAAACTAGTCAATCAAGCAGTCGATCAATCAGTCGGTCGAGCACTGTTGGCATTCCTCAGTGGAGTCAGTGTGAGGTCTCAGCCACAGGCCCGGTCTTTGATCCCTGCCAGAGACCACTCACTGTTGCCTCGGGCTAACACACACACATATAAATACTGTACACAGCAGCACATGCTGAGTCACACTCCCCCCTCCGGCCCTGTGCTCTCAGCCCCTGTCCCATCTAGATCTGGCGGATTCCAGATACGTAGACGCAACATAATTAACCCTTGAGTGAGCTGATGGCCCCCAGAGCGCAAGGTTATCTCTTGTTTCAGTAGCATGCAGCAGCTTATGAGTACAAATACACCGGCCTGGGCAGATGCCAGTCTGTCACAGTGCATCTGCTTAAACGCTCACTGCCAAGCACCAAGTTTTTTTTAATTTGAGCGCTGATAAAGCCCCAAAATCTCTTTGCTTTCTTTACTCCAACCACCAGCAAGCTGACCTAGTGGAGATAGAGAGGGAGCAATTTAAATCTTTGGCTTTTCACTCAGCTATTTTATTATGATAGATCTGTTGGAGAAGCACAGTCAGAGAGGTTTGTTTACAAGGCCTGTCTTAATGGCTAGACACTTTCTTCAAAGATAATTCCAGGGTTTTTTGTTTTTTTAAGGATCAGTTCAATCATTTTACAAAAAACATTTTTTCTCACTTACCTCTAGTGGTTTCTAGCCATGTACATAGTTGTTTATCTCCCCTGCCTCTACGCCAATACAATGGAGATGAATGGAATTCTGTTTGTAGTGCTTAAAACATCAAACATTTAGAAATGTAACAAAAGTGTCTCTTGGATACTGTGGATGATCCACAGATCTTGCGAACTGTTTTCATGGGAACTACTGTCTACTGAAGAAATGGTCTCTATGAAAACTGTTAACAATGATTAACAGGGACACTATTAGGACCCAAAATTCCATTCACTTCCATTGTTTTTAGGTGGTGGCAGGAATCTCAGAGACGGATATCTGAAAACACGGACAAATAAAACCAAAACTATATCGATGACTGCATTGCAAGCGTCACTAAATTGATAGCTAGTGGATGGCTGATGTTCTGTAAAATCTTTTTTTTAATTATTCATCCATCCATTTGTAAATGACGAAGTATTTTGAAGGAATAGTTGGGAACTACGCCTATTCGCTTTCTTGCAGAGAGTGAGATGAGAAAATGGATGCCACTCTCATGTCCGTAGGCTAAACATGGAGCTAGAACCAGCGAGCGATTTGCTATGAGCATAAAGACTAGAAGCAGGGGGAAACGGCTAGCTTTATTCTCTCCAAAGTTGAAAAAGACACAAACCGAAATGTAAAAACAACTTCTTAAGATTTTTCTCTCCATTGTTGGCCTAAATTAGCAATTTTTATGTATAATGTTTTATTAACAAGTGAAACAATACGCAAATATATGGCTTTTTAATTAGCTGAATCAACTGAGTCAGTATTGGATTTTATTTCAATGTAACTGGTCTGTGGAAGATATCGTAGCTTTCAGCAATTCATAATATTTCCACCTGAGAATGACAGCTAGGAGACTGACGTGAACGTTTCTTCCCACTTTGCTGATTTGTAATTCGGTCTGAACAATAGATAGTTATAGCACATAACTCCCATAAAACCACAACTTGTCGTTTTTACATTTCTTTTTGTGTATGGATTAAACTAAGGAGATACAACAATGTTAATTAGTGAGCTTTGGAGGTGTTGGTAGGTGTATCTTTAAACTTTGGACAGAGCCAGACTAGCTGTTTCCCTCTGTTTCCTCTTTATGCTAAGCTATCGGCTGCTGGCTCTAGCTTCATATTTGGCACACAGACATGACAACAAATTGCAGTATAATTGCAATGTTGGTGTCACCAGCAATTTGACTCCTGTAAATCAGTTACGAAGGCAGTTACAAAACGAGTCAATAGCAGTATTATGTGTTAGAGGTCTGCCAATTGCCACTTTTATAAGGCCACTTTCAAGGCAATACAAGCTAACATCAGGTGTAAACACTATAAAATAAAGTGGCAAGACAATAGACAGAGGGTTAGAGAGGGCTGCACACAGTGTGTGGGGGTCTAACCTTTCTCCTGGTAAGGGTAAAATGACAACGACATATGCCAAACACAGAGGGATCCAACAGTCTCAACAACCATTATGTGCTTCACCAAATTCTCCATTATTCCCGCTGCTGTTTGCACACAATTAGTGTAACTGGAGACACCAGGCCACATTTTCCTTCATAGAAAAAGAGCACATTTTTCTACCATTCATTCTGTGAAAACCAGCTTCCATAGAGTTGGAATTTAGAAGTCAGATAACCCATGACAGGACACATGAAGCCTAAAGTTGGTTTTGGTAAATCTTCCTTTAAGCTGAGTGTTTTCATGTCAATCTGCACATTAGGTTAAACACTGAAAAACCACAATCATACCAGAACTATAACTGAATTCTGTTTTGAGGTGGATTTTCCCCCTAGAATCTGCTAATTGCTCGACCTTTTGGTTTTTGGACTGACTGCTCTGTTTCTTCCCCCTCCGCAGGTTAGCAGAAATGGAGAATCGTAATGGCTCTTATCTGAATGACAGTATCTCACCCAATGAGAGCATGTGAGAACCGCTTTTTGTTTGTTTTTGTTTTGCCAACCTCCTCCTCACTCACTGATTGGCTCGTGTGTGTGAACTGGCTCTGTCTTCTTTGTTTCCATTGGCTGGTTGTGATATATCAGTGACTATGTTTACATGTGCTCAATATTCCGGATACAAGCTCATATTATGGTCTTATTCTTGTTTGCATCATCATCATTTCCCACTCAATAAATATATATGTTACCAGGTAATATCAGTACATCCCACATATTGTATTCACATTGTCCTCAGGGATAAGATTTTCTCTGGGTGATTAGACTTGGGATATAAAGTTAATATGCAGCTCATTAACAAAATCCCAGCATCCCAATTAAAGAGAGTATTAGTGTTTATGTGCAATAGGTACAATATTCATGCAAGCATATATGTTCCTAATCTGTTGAAACTCATCACTATAACTATGCATTTGCTTTCTCTGATTCCCTTTCTTAAAACATGTTGTATTTGCAGTACTACAATGGAATGTGATTATTTTAAACAGGATGTTTTGCATGGCACACAGAGAGGAACAGAAAACTCCTGTTCAGAAACAGGAAATTGGAGCTGATCATAATCTAAATCATTCAAATCAAAATTAACGTCTTGGCCGACCTAAGCACGTCTCGTCCACGCTCCTTCATGGCATTTTCTCAGGATTGTACATCATTTGGATTCAATAAAGTTAGTAAAGGGGGAAAACCTTCTCCAAGCTATCTTGCGAACTGACAATTTGTTAGCCCAGTCACTAACAGGACAACAAGTTCACACAGTTTATTCAAAAGTCATGTTTGATAGCAGCAGTTTATACTCGGACAGAGGAGGTTAAATAGGAGAGGAGGTTAAATTAAATATATTCAGGTACATTTGGTAATACAAAATATGGTTTATGACATCGCTTTGGGCTCTGGTAACTTGTAGATTATTTTTAATATTTTATAGACTAAGTAACTTCAGCGATCTATAAAGTCAGAAGTGGCTTATGTGAAATTAAATCAAAGCAGCAGAGGCTCCATAGTATGTACATTTTCCATAATGCAACGTGACAGGGTCTTTTGTTAAGACTCTCCCTGCATGATAAATGTCCACATCTTTCAAACTCCACACCTCCAGTTTCTAATACAGATATTTTGTGTACAATTAATTTAGTAATTAAGAGTAATTTTTTTTCTTCTTCTAACAATATTTATTACTGCATTACATCAGTTTTAAACCAAAAAAAAGAACATACAGTCACCAGCTGTGTTCCAATTTGTTTTAGATTACAGATTTATACAGAGTCGGTCTAGACCTGCTCTATATGAAAAAGTGCCCTGAGATAATTTTATGATATGGCGCTATAATAAATAAAACTGAATTGAATTGAATTTCTCATCCACATAATTCAATTACATATTTTAAACAAGCCACTGTTTGTTTTCAAATCTGACTTCATCCCACAGATGCACACAGCAGATAGTCTCTGAACCCACTGACATGTCCAAAAAGTCCATGTATGTTTTATGTGTCTTATGTTCAAGTCTGTGTGCATTTTATATTTAGTCTAGCTCCAAGACAAATTTCCCTTCAGGCACAAAATAAAGCGTTTGTCAAGTGTAATAGATGCACATGGAATTTGACCTGCATAGATAATCCTGTAATTAAGATTGCACAGTTAAAGAGTGGCTCCAGTGTAACACATCAACATAACTTTCCAAATGCAGCTTGGTTGATGAAGTGAAAAAGATGAGCAGAAAGCATCTACAGGCTGTTTTAAACACACTCCTTCTATAATGGGTGTTACTTTCAAGGCAGCTGTCATCTTAAAGTGGATTTGTTGTTTTCAAACCGCTCATATCTGCAGCTCCTTTAGTATTCAGAGTTGGCTGAGCTGAAAGCAGTGCAGTGAATGCAGTAGCATCTAAATACCTGGCCTAATTAAAATCCTCCCAAACACCGCGGGGCCGTGTGTGTGATCGGTCAGAGTTGGCAGAGCGTGGCCAATCAAGTCGCTCCGAAATCCAGCATTGCAAACAGAGTTCAGAACAAATGTGTTGTAAAGACGACAGCTCCAGCCCTCTCTCTGTCCCTGCTGTGTTTTAGATTCTTCTTCTGTGGTGCAGCCCTGTTCCACTGCTGCTGTTTCATTCACTTGCTGATTTTCTTTTTCTCCATTTTCCTCTGTGTGTGTGTGTGTGTGTGTGTGTGTACATGCACTGGCATTTCCGTGACTATGTGAATGTGTGTGTATGTCTGCCCATCATCGGTGGGTATGTTTGCCGTGTGTGTGCATTTGCAGCGATGACGAGCACATGTTGATCCAGCACTACTGCCAGTCTCTGAACCAAGGCTCTCCTCTCAGCCAGCCCCGCAGCCCCGCCCAGATCCTCATCTCCATGGAAACGGAGGAGAAGGGAGAGCTGGAGAGGGTCCTCAACGACCTGGAGCTGGAGAACAGGTCAGTGAACGGACCCATCTTTCTATTATTATCTTCTGTGGTCTGCAGCGTTTCTTTACTCTTAACTCAGCTCTAACTTCGACAGGATCAGTTGTTAAAGTGTCCTGATTTTGCATAAATAACAATCTATGCAATATAAATCTGGGTTCTTAAGAAGTTCACATTTTAACATTGCATCTTGAAACCACCTTTGCCTGCCGCCTAGCTGACAATGCACCCAACCTCAATACCTATCCCTATGGTTGGTGGGCTCACACGGCGGCAGCTCCATATAGTTCTTTTGGGCTGTGCCCGACCAGGCAGGCCCCGTGCTCCCCTTCCAGGTCTGAATCCAGGAGGGGCCCCCGGTTTCCCTGTTCCGGGCTTTCCTGATTCATGCTGCATCTGTGAATCACTCTTAGTCTGGCCCCTCACCTGGGACCTCCTGCTACCAGGAGCTGTTACTCCTGACAACACAGCTCCTAGGGTCACAGGGACGCACAAACCCCTACACCACAATGACGATTCTCAGATTGTTGCTGCCCCAAGTGGAGGAGTTCAAGTATGTCTGGGTCTGGTTCACGTGTGAGGATAAAATGGAGCGTGAGATGGACAGGCGGATTGGAGCGGCATTAGCAGTAATGCAGGCGTTGTACCGGAACCTTGTGGTGAAGAGTGAGTTGAGCCGGAAGATTTCAGTTTACCAGTTGATCTTCGTTCCGACCCTAACCTATGGTCATGAGCTTTGGGTAGTGAGATTGCGGATACAAAATGAGTTTCCTCCATAGGGTGGCAGGGTTCACCCATAAAGATAGGAGCCATCTATGTTGCTGCAGTGACCCAGCTTCCCCTCGATAATCAGTAAAACAAAAGTGCACCCTCTCTTGTAACAGTGGGTGATATTTCACATGTATATCAAAGCAGGCAGCAGTAGATTAAATCATCTGCTGTGCTCATTGCAGGAAGTTACAGTCCGAGTACGACCGTCTGAAGAAGGCCCACGACAGGAAGGGCCTGTCCCCGTTGCCGTCGCCCCCGGAGATGCTCCCGGTGTCACCACAGAGCGCCCGTGACGCCGAGCTCATCGCCGAGGCCAAGCTTCTGCGGCAACACAAGGGACGTCTGGAGGCCCGGATGCAGATTCTGGAGGACCACAACAAACAGCTAGAGTCCCAACTGCACAGGCTGAGACAGCTGCTGGAGCAGGTACACACCGACAGGAACACACACTCATTCACAAACACTCTTACATGTGCTGAGTATACTTTGTCTATGATCTGAAATATAAATATCTAATGTAAATATCTGTTGTGTATTTTGCTGCCGGCCCATATAAACTGTTAGCAGTCAACACATTATAAACTAGTAGAAAGTGGGTATGTGTGGCAGTTGTCTTACAGCTTAGGAAACTGCAGTCCCAGGGGCTGGTGTACATTGTTTGAATAGATGGATGTAACGTAACACCTTTAAAAAGTATTGAAAAGAAATGGATGGCTTTGAATAGATAAAAAATGCTAAATTAAAATCTGCCGCCCAAATGAACCTGCATGCGTCAGCTCTTCGATCCTTTCTTTGTCTGAACTTCAGCACCCAACATAAGTAAAACCATGTGAAGGATATATTCACATTGACATTCCACCATTTTTAAAAGACTGCATTTTCAACCATGTTTATTTACCATATCTCTAATACAAAATGAGACCTGCCAGATGTTTGGCTTTGACCCCTATCATGTCATACGGCTGTGGCTCAGGAGGTAGAGCGGGTCGTCCATTAATCCCACAGTTGGCGGTTTGATCCCCAGCTCCTCCTGTCCACATGTCAAAGTGTCCTTGTTGCTCCCGATGGCACCTTGCATGGCAGCTCCGTTGAATGAGACCAATCTGTAAAGAGCTTTGGGAACCGTTAAAGTCCATTTACCATACCCAGAGGCAAATTAAGGTGGTCGTGGGCCCGTAGTCTATACTTTACTACTACTGCATATTACCAAGGATTGCATATTGAAGGGCCCATGCACACTTGAGGCCTTTTAGGCTTCAGCTTAGCTCTGCCTGTAAGTGTGAGTTTAGCAACTCTGAGTAGTGCTGCTTCAAATCCCTCACCAGACTGTGTACACAATTATTACAAAACTGCCCCTCCCTGCCGTTAAAAATACCGTTGAGCAAGGCAGTGAACCCTCATATGCTGCAGTGACCAGCAGCGTAGGACCCAGCTAGTGTCCTGGATTAATAAAACAGAGGCTCAAACTTGATGTGAAGTTCCCACCAGTGAGCTTAGAGCTCCAACTGAAGCAGCTTCCTCCACACTGTTTGACTGCCAGTAACAGCTGACACAGAGGATCAGGCCAGCTCCTTGGTCCCACACACACTTCACTTCCCTTTTGACTCCTCTAATTAAGCTGTGCGGTGCGGCTGCCAATTTGTTGTGTATCTAATATGCGTGTGTGTGTGTGTGTGTGTGTGTGTCAGACGGATTCCAAGGTGAACGGCACAGCTCTGTCCTCTCCCTCCACCTCCTCTCAGCGCTCCGACTCCTCCCTCCCTCTGCTCCGCGTGGCCGCCAGCCAGACTACTGATACAATGGGTAAAAACACACACACACTCAATGAAATCCTTTAATTTGCATCCACCCTTTTCAAAGCATAAAGGATATAAATAGAGATGTAAGCAGATACGTCTAACTTCACAGCTTGTTGAGACCATGCTGTTGGACGTTCTACAGCTGACTACAATGCACTGTTTAAACATGTTTGTGTGTGTGTGTGTTGTCCACACTTCCCAAACACATGAACAATGTGACTGGGCATTATTTTAGCAGCCAGAATTCTAAAAATGGAAAAACATTCATCTCCTTCCTCCTTCCCCAGGTGATGATGAACTGTCCAGCCCTTCCCAAGATGCATCTGGGCTGGAGGAAGTGATGGAACAGCTCAACAATTCCTTCCCTCATAGCCAGGGTATGGAACACCAACATTAACACCAGCTTGTCTTGCATACAATGTCCACTCTTTTCTGAAAAAGAAGTAGGAAACCTGGTTTGAACTTGCTCAGAACAACAGTCGCTTTCTGCAGGAAGACTTGATCAGATATAAGCCAGTAATTGCACTCCTGTTTTTTTCCTGGAAGGATAAAGCATTGTTTTTGAATGAGCCCTTCTAAGTAAAGCTTTCCTTAAGGCATTCAACTCAGAGGAAATATAAAGTTGGCAGCTTTGATCTAGCAAAAGTGTAACTCGACTAATTAGCAGACTCTCTGGTAAAGGCAACTATTATGAACATTTCTAGGTAACTGTAGCCTAAAGGATGGAAAGCAGGCCTGTGATATGAAAGATACAGGTTTGAAACCCAAGGCTGGTTGTTCTCTGCTCTGCTCCCACAATCATTTCTATTCACAGTAGCTGTGCAAAGTTTCCACCAATCAGATCTTCATTAGACACAAAGCAGCACATTATATACAGTACACACTGTATATAATCAAAGCCCTCGGCTACAGGCCAAAGTAACCATGTATGTGTATTCAGAAACAATGAAACCATCATCACTGACAAGTATATGATAAACAGTCAGACAAAACCCCATAGAGAAAAGACAAGAAATAATCAATAATATAAATAATCACTAAAGAAATATACTGAAAAAAATTGAACTTTGACTCAACTCAATAAAATTGAGGTAATGATTTACATAGGGCTGCAACTAATGGTAGTTTTCACAATTGATTCATTTGCAGATAGTGATGTTGATTGATCAATATTAATTAATTAATTGGTCTACAAGACATCAGAAAACTTTGAAAAATGCTCATCACAATTACCTGGAGTCCAAGATAATAATTGTTTTGATAATCGATTTATCGTTTCGGTCATTTTTCAAGCTAAAATGTCAAACATCTGCTGGTTCCAGCTTCTTAAATGTGAGGATTTGCTGCTCTGTCGTTTATGACAGTAAATGAAGAGCCTTTGGGTTTTGGATTGTTGATCGGACAAAAGAAGCAATTTAAAGATGTCACTTTGGGTTCTGGGAAACTGTGATGAGCATTTTTCACAATTTTTAGATAATATAGACTAGACTAAATATGTTATAGACTAAACGATTAATTGATTAAGTGTGAAAATAATCGGTAGATAAATCGATAGTGAAAATAGTCATTAGTTGCAGCCCTGTTCTATATTAGTTGATTGTTGGAGGAAAGATCAGTGTTCAGATTCTACTTTTTGTTATGGTACTGTATCTCCTGCTTTTTTGAAGAGTTTTTTGGATGTACATACTTTTTCCTCCAATCTAATGCTCACTCTGAACCTTATTTCAGCTGTTAGCCTTAGGTAAACCTGCCCTTCACACATCTTTTTTTCTCTCTATTACCGACACAAGGCTGATTTTCTCCTCTTTCTTCCTTTCTTTTCTTCCTTTCCCCTTTTTCTCCACGAGCCAGGAGGGAGAAGGGGACACCCATGAGAGGTTAGTGGCTCGGCTTTCTCTCTCCGCACCTTCTCATCTCATTTCCCCACCTACTGTACTACTAAGGAGTATTTCCACTGCATGCAGGTACTACGTTTGTACCACTTTTGGCCCCTACCATCACAATTTGTATTTCAGTCGGAACATGAAGTCATGGTCTGAGAGAAATAATAATTTGCTTAAAATGAGATCGTATTTTGGCTGTTGCTGCAAGTAGAACTGTGCACAAAACATACAACAGGGAGACATTATGTCACGGTACACTGATGCAGTGGGAAAACAACAAATATCTGCCCTTCCTTCCTTTCCCTGTCTTTAATTTCCTTTCCCTTTTCTGTCCCCCTTCTGTCACACTGCTGCTCCGTCCGTCACAGTAGGGAGTAGAGTTCGTGCCGTAACTATGTAGCTTGTGATGTGTGTGTGTGTACATGCTGCTCTGTATGCATGTAGATTTGGGTTGAGATGATTTGTTAATGTCACCCTTCAGTTCACAATGTGGGGTTCACAGTAAGATTCAACCACAGTTTAATGTGATAAAAACAGTTAGTTGTCAACAAAGTTCTGTGCAACATTGTTGTTCCTGAGGCATAACTCATATTTTTCTTAGAATGGTTGATTCCTCGTTGTGGTTGCAGAACAATCCAACAATGGCAGAAAGTGGCTTGGTCCACACATAGCTGTCACTTTTTCAAAAAAGTCAAGTTTGAACATATTTTGTACCCCGGTCATCCTGAAAACCTCCTCCTGAATGTATGCCAATGAGCCGCATATCCTTGTGTATAAATCTTGCTATCTTATCAGTGATGGCCTTTGTACGAGCTTCTGGCGAGGGTCCTGAAGATGAGTGTGGCGAAAAGTAGGCAGTCAGACGAGGTTGTACAGTTGACGTTGCTCCACTGGTTTCTTGTGCCTCCGCTGCCTCACTTGGGTGGCATTACTGGCATAGAGACATAACACTCCTGAAATGCAAGATGCTGCTTCAGTTTTTATTCGTTGCTGAAAAATGTAATACATTTCGTCATAGTTTTTGTCTCATTTTCGTCATCAACAAATACTTTTCATCATAATCTGTTGATGAAACGAACCCTGGCTACAACACCGCTTTGAGTCTATGTTCCCCACTCCCTGCTGTGGGGAGTGACGGGGTCAGAGCCTAGACATCACATATCAATACTGCACATGTACATATTGAACATTGGCATTATGGTCCATTCCATGCTATGAAGTGTTTTTAGCCACACTAAAAACACTGCTAGGACATGGTGGTGGATGGCAAAACTGAACCTGTATTGGATAGCTTGTCATTGATCTGGGACACCTGGTTTATGGTCAAATACCTGCAAAACTAATGACATTCCCATTAGCCTCAGCTAATGTTGTTGTGTTTTGTGCTAATTAGCAATGTTAGCATGCTAACACGCTGATGAACCGTAGACTGTATATAAAGATGGACGGCTCATCTCCACTTCCTCCCACTGTACAAACTGAAGCCATAATATCCTGGAAATGGGCTCTGCCATCTTGCGCTGGTGACGTCATTTGGAGCCAGAGTCTGCGCAGTAGTGGTGGTATCGAGTTCCCGCCCATAAACCCGCCTGAACCAATCGCGAGCACACTCACAGATGTCAATCATGACGTGCAACCCCCTTTTTATAGCATCAAATAATGAATTAAAACCAAACGTGTCAGAAAAATAAACACATCAGCATAATAAGAACTACCTAAAATGTCAGAAACCATCTTTGGGAACATTTTATTTGACGTGTACTTTGATTTTCAGTTCGGCCCGTGTCCCATCCAGTTTATGACCTATACTGCAGCCAGCCACCAGGGGGCGATCAAGATGTTTTGGATTTACTTTTGGCTAGCTGTCACGTCGTCCATCTTTATATACAGTCTGTGTGATGAACATGGTGAACATTACACCTGCTAAACAGCACGTTAGCAGTGTTATTGTGAGTATGTTTCTATGGTAGCGTTAGCATTTAGCTCAAAGCACCACTGTGCATAAGTACAGCCTCACAGAGCATGTCTGTAGACCCTTAGTCTTGTTCTGTATGTAGCCCATTTTTACGGCCATGTGTCTGTGAGCTTGTGTTAACCTATGCAGCTTTCAATCTCTCTATTCGTGATTGTGTTTTGTCTAAGCACTTCCTTCCTCTCCCTCCAGGTCCCAGTATTGGCAGTTTGTTCCACATGGCCGACGATCTGGGCCGCGCCATGGAGTCACTGGTCAGTGTGATGACAGACGAGCAGAGCGCCGAACAGCACGAGGCCCTGCCCTTCTGATCCCGCCCCTCAACCTTCGGCCCCATGTCCTCCCCCTCCTCCCTCTCCTCTCCTCTCCTCCCTGCCTACCTGTCGCATGCTTTTCTAGTCAAAACAACTGGATTGGAAACACAGTTTACAAAGAGAATATATAACGTCTATTTTTGTGAAGGATTGCGGTTCCAGCAACGGCGCGTAAAAAAACAAAAGGAAAACATTATAACTTGTAGATTTCAGTAGTTTCTTAAAACTTCCTGAAGTTGTTTTATTATTAACAGAGGCTGGTTTTTAAACTTCTATGCAATTGTATAAAACGAGAGTGGGGTGGGCGGGGCAAAGAGAGATGAGATACAAATAAGTGTGTTCAGTATGGTCGAATATTTGCCATCTCTTTGTAATTGGGGAAACAGCTAAAGCATTTCAGACATTTGTATCAAAAAAAGAATGATTGTAATCATAAGGGTGCTTTCTAAGAGGAAAATGTCTTTCTATAACAGCGTACACTACTGTCAAGGTAATGCAGGCATCCTGGATCTTTACAGTACGTTGTCTGTGAGATTGTGTGTGTGTGTGTGTGTGTGTGTGTGTGGGGGGTGGTGCCTAATTTCCACATTACATTACAGCTTTTGTTTTTTGTTTTTTTTGCTTTGACTGGCAAACCTCATGTTATATTTGAAATATTCATTTATTCACTCATCCGTCCGTCCATCTATCCATCCTTCAATTAGTTAATCTTCCCTGTTATTAACATCTCTATGGCAACAGTTTTTATCCCTCTATTTGTTTTCAACACAGTGTGCTGTGTGCATAAACAGACGCTGTAATAGGCCCGATTCAGGACTGAGACAAGTCAGCAAGGTCACTTCAAACCTAATGCACATAATGGGAAATAATTAGACATAATTGGATATCATTTGGATTCCATTTTCCCATTATCAATCTACATAAGTGGAATTGAAAAAAAACCCAGCAGACTAATCTTTTTTTTCTTTCTTTTTTTTTTGTTAAGTTAGTTTGTGGACAATCCTCATTTATCAACCCTTTTGATTGAATATTTATATATTATGTTAATTGATTAATAATATATATATATTATATAAAAGCTACAGCTGACATAAGTCATAGTATGGACTCACAGGAGACACAGGAGAAGCAGCAGAGACCGAGATATATGAGTAAAGCTTTAAAAACACTGGAGCCTGAATTTCCCATAATGCAACTTTATATCGTCTTTGAATAGTACACCCTCCCAGCCTGGTAAATGCCCGCGTCTTTTTAATTCCATGCATCCATTTTATAGCAAAGACTTTCTTTTATAATTTTAAAGTCTCCGAGCTCAAGCCAAGATAACCCTGATGGCGTCACTATGACATCATCAGGGTTATTTTCTCAGCCTTTGGAAAGCTCCCCCCAGAGTCACAGAAGATATTATACACCTGTTTTGACAGGCTGAGTAGTACTCCACACGACGAGTAAACTGGTCTTCATATGTAAAATTGTGAGGAGTGGCGCTTTAATTATAAAGGTACCCTGTGGAGTTTTTGACCACCAGTAATGACACAACACATTTATCAGGGCTCGAGGAAACACAGTGCTTTGGTAAGAAACACTGAATGTCAACAGAAAACAGTGCTGTCGTGAATAAAGTTCGACTGATGTGGATCAAAACTGCCAATATATCCAATATTTTTAAGATGGCATTTATCTTCAGTTCTGCATCGGGCCTTGACAGACTCCTTCAGAAAAACGTCCTGATTATTGCACTGGTAAATCTTGAGTAAGGATTTTGTTTTAGATTTTTATCACTAAGATACTTTCCAAGTGTCTGTTTAGGGCCTGCACACAACACACTGTGTATTAGTTTATAAGTTGACAGTTTCTCCTTGTCAGAAGTACTGTAAGAGGAATGTGATTTTAAAAGAATCGGAGCACTACAGTGTTACAAGGCTGCTAGTTGAGATTATTCTGAGCAATTCTTCTGTTTGAGTGATTACAGAGAAATATTTGAGTTTCAGGAAGCCCAGTAACGTAAGCTCTACCTCGTGTCGAAGTCTGGTTCGAAAGCAATTTCTCTACTGTGCTCAATCCCACACTCTTCTCAGATTGTTGATTATTAATTGATTATTGCTAGCTGATTGATTCATGTCAGCTATCCTGATCGCGCCGTACATGTGCTACTGCACTGTAGGAGCCTCCGATCTGAATGTTCGGATGCATTCACTGCATTTCTCATCTCTATCAGAGATTTCTATGACTCAAGTATAAAAACATCATTTTACACAAATCAAATGAATCCGTGTGCACTACTGTCATACCTGGGACATACTAGATATTTGTTTTCGGTGTGGAGGATGCGTTTATTCTAGCAGAGTGTTACATTTTGTCTTTGGTTAAAAAGTTACTTTGTTTTGTGCTGTGTGAGGTGTTATAATATTAGCATGTGTGACTCAATAAACTCCATCCTTATTTAATGTATAACCACTCAGAAGTCCATGGTGAGCATCGCGGCATTATACACGTGTGTTTTTGGCATCATATTCTTGCAGCATGATCCAAGATGGTTCTGTTTTGATCCAGACACTGAATTTGATTTTCTTTCTTTTCTCATTTCTAATGTTTGTGTTTCATTCTCACATCATTTTTCAAATAACGCGTCAATACTTCACAACATATCAGATTCCACCAAATATATGCCTTACTACTGTATTATAAAATGCTTTACTGTATATCAATAAAGCACGCAGTTATGTTGATTTGACTCGCCTCTTTGATTTGCTGTTTGTTGTGTTTATTTTTTTAGGATTAGAATAATGCCAATAATTGCAAGGTACAAAAACTACACAGAAAACATTTATTTTGAAAAGCTGGTCTACACAAAAAACTATCCTACAGTTTAACAATAAATGACCTAAAAATCTGGGGCAAAGTGCAATTTACACACCTGTGTGCATATAAACTGTCAGTGTCATACAGAACAACTCATTTATTCAACTTTTACATAGACAAGGCAAGTACACAGAGCACTCATATTCTTGGTGTACAATGTAAACAATTAAATGACCATATAAAAAAACACTACAGACAACCGCAAGACAAAACTGAATTCCTGGTTTTTTAAGTAGAGGAAAAAATTTGCACAGAAACTGTTCCCTAAAATCAACTGAAATCAGACGTCAAACCAATTGACCATAAATGTCCTAATCAGTTATTAAAGTCTTGGTGGCTTTTGGCTATTATATACAATATTTGGTTTTTAAAATGAAAATCCTCCCCATAACATTTGTTGATTCTACTGAAATATATACACTGAGATCTATTAAAAGACTCAAGGTTATAAAATGTCAATCATTTAAACCTGCATTAATTGCTTTATTGTGTTCACCACTTGGGGGCAGTGTAACCTTATAAAATGTAAATGGCAAACATGGTAGCAAACAGTTCCTGATCTACACACCCATAGAATATTAGCATTCATTTGGAGTTGTGTTTGTGTCCACCTGATGAATGCACGTCTAATACTCGCTCTCCTTTTAGCTCTGTTTTGGTCTCCACCCACTCCTGGGAAAAATATTTGGCTCTTTAGCTGCTAAGTGCTCCACTATTGGAGTAGGTGACTATCACTTAAAATGGTTATTGTATAGAAACGTTCCTCTTGCATGTTTCAATATATTGAAGTATCCAAGTATCTGCTATAATACATGATGAGTAGTCTTTATCATGAAAAGGTGTGTATGAAGCTGCCATCATGACTGATGTGATGCAGCTCTGACACACCACCTTTGGAGGCCTGCTATTGGCTGGTTCCAGTGCTTGAGGGAGGATATTTTGTATACTTTTTTTTTTTTTAAGAATCTCCTTTGGAGTCACTGCAATCAGCACTTAAGAATCACACTAACTTTGATCAAAGTTACTTTTGGCTTCTTTAACAAAAGCTTGTAAGTCCAACTTTTTATTTAAACAGTTTTGCTGCTCTACTGGCGTTTTGGCCCAATGCTCCACATTCCTCTCCACATTCCTATCAGAGTGTGTCGGAACGACCTCATCCTGTACGCGTACAGGATTGGGTTGAGGGCAGAGTTGGCGTGTGAAAGCAAAATGGCTGCTAGTGTGAGCGACATGGGCACCTCACACTGTGGGCAGAGCAGCAGGACACAGTTAATGAGGTGGATGGGCATCCAGCACACCATGAAGAGAAACAGGACCAGGAAGAGTGAGGTGGCCTTACGCAGCTCCTGACGGGTGCGAATGTTGGATTTGGCCTTGTTGGACTCTCCTGGATTGGGGTCTGGAGGAGCGGAGCTGGAGCAGGTAGATCCAGCTGAGGCAATCCTGAGCCCTGGCTTTGTAAAGACAGCAGTAGTCTCAGTTTTAATAACAGACCCAATGCCAAACTCGACTTCTTCCCCAGCCTTACATTTTCTCGAGGGCCTGGTTGCTTTTCCTGTCCCCATGTCTGGGCCACCTCCTGTGGTTCCCACAGCAACTGAACTCTCAGCGTCCTCTGTCGCAGTGCTCCCACTAGCAGCAGCTCTCATGTCCTCTGTGGTTCCCCTGGCCACAGCGATGCGTCTGAGCTGGCGGCGGACAGTGAGGAAGATCTGGCTGTAGATGATGACCATGGCCACCAGCGGCACCAGGAGGCAGCAGAAGAAGTTGAAGTAGACCATATAGCTCATGTCCACCACACAAGTGAAGATACAGTAGCTGGAATCACAGGGAGGTATATAATTTCCTGCTTTCATTCATCCATTAAATTCATTTTCCTGCAATTTCTTTGTTAATTGATTCATTTAGTCATTCATCTTTCCATTCATACGTGCTCTACAGTATGCATTACAGGCCATGCATATGCAACTTTTTCATTCATTCATACATTAATTGTGCCTTCTCTCAATGTTTTTTCACTCATTCATTCATTTAATTTTCCTGCAATATTCCCATTCATTCATATAATTTTCCTGTAGTCTTGTTACCATTTACCCAGTCACTCTGTTCCTCATCCCATCCATTCATCCATCCATCTTCCCTCCTCCCCACCTCCTCCTCTTACTCGGAGTCTGCTGGTTGTCTTTTCCAGTCCATGAGGGGCACAGAGCCAGAGATGGCTCCCAGGACCCAGGTGACCAGCAGGGCTAGCCGGGCGTTTGTGGGGCTCATGACACGCTGGTACTGGAAGGGCAGAAGGATGGCCATGTAACGCTCCCCTGCTACTGCTAACATACTCAGGATGGAGCTCTAGAAGAGAAGGGAGCATTGGTGTTTTAATGACAAAATAAAAGAGAATTTCTTAGTTCATCTCCTATGTTAAGGCAGCTGGTCAATAATGCTGCATTGATCCCTTTTCTCCACACAGGGAGGTCAGAGGTCAGATCAATTCTGTATTAAGCAACTGTATAAAAATTACTGGGAGTAAGGGGTGTCAGGAAATGGTTTGTTCCAACACACTCTGATAGGAATGTGAAGAGGAATGTGGAGCATTTGGCCTAAAATGCCAGTAGAGCAGCACTGGGTGTCACAAAAGCAAAACTTTTTTTGTAAAAAGTTGGACTTACAAGCTTTGGTTAAAGAAGCCAAAAGTAACTTTGATCAAAGTCTAAGTGTGATTCTTAAGTGCTGATTGCAGTGACTCCCAGGGTTGTTGTTTTTAAACTTTTTCTATCACAGATTTTTTTCTTTCTTCTCTTGTGAGATGTATTGTTTAAAAAAAAAGATTGAATAGTTACGTCTAAAACATGGCTTTACAGAGTACAGAGTTTACAGTTATTAATAATTGAACATTGTCTCTCCAGAGACTGCCTACAGCGCCTTCCACCTTCACTACATTCACGTCGTAAAGGAAAGCAGAACTACAATAAAGTAAAATGTGTCATATAAAGTTATCTTATAATATCATGCAAGCACATGTTGCCAGCTTGTTCTACTAATGAAAGAAATAAAATGAAACATGGAGTGTGGCTTTTTCTTTTTGAATGTGCATTTAGTAGCTCTTGGGTCAAAGAGTGTTCGTAGAAATCTCAGTAAACATGACGCACCATTATGTTATGTTGCCCTTAATTTGGAAATTGCTAATTCCACTTCTAATGTGCAATTCAGTGACAATGTGATAATTATTGTCCCATTAAGACAGTAAAGTTTAGGAGTACACTATCTTAAATTCTTTACACACTTTTTGTTATTAATGGTGAAACAAAGTGTACAAATTTTGAGATAATAGGGGATATGGTATTGTAATTATTCTCTTAATAACGCTGGAGAGCATCTTGCTTTTTTACAAAGTGAAACATAAGTTTCAGCCCCCCTCCCCACCCTAATAATTTTCATACAGTCCCTAAATCAAATTGTACGTCAAAGAACTGCGATCTCATAACTCTTTGGGACTCTTGGTCAAAGTGACAAGACTTTGCTCCAACTTTTCCATCTTGGTGATATACAGGCAGGTTATGTATGGGTGGTGTTCTTGCCCTGCAGAAATCCACCAAAGCTTAATGTTCCTACCTGTGTGAGAACCATCAGGATGCTGAGCAGCACCAGGCAGAGGGGCAAGTTGTGGCGAGGTTGACCCAGGTCTGTCAACACTGCACAGGGAATGGCCACCAAGCCCACCAGGATGTCTGCCACAGCCAACGATACCTACCACACACATGCATACAGAGTCAAACACACTTCTGGTCCTTTAGATATCTGATTGTAGTTTTCCCAAATCACAGATCTGTAGATTATGATAAGAATCCCAAGTGTCAGATAGGGATGAAACAGACTTTGCAGAAACAGATTTCCTCACCAGGAAGTAGTTGGTGACAGTGCGAAGTTTCTTGTTTCGGGTGACAGCCAGACAAACCAGGAAGTTGCCTATGATGGCCACCACGGCGATGATGAGCTCAGTGGCGATGTAAAGCCCTTTGAAAGCAGGTTGGTATCCATACGGCATCTCTGCCATACAGCTACCAGGAGTCACATTCATGATGAGAGGGAGACTTCCACAGTCATGGAAAACCTGGAAATCAGAGTAGAGATTCTGAAGAATTCCAATCTTAGAACTATTAATAACACAGTGATAAATATCAAGGTACTTGTATATCTAATTTATTTTGATTAAGCTGCAAAATCTGCATTAGGGTAAATCTACAGGTGAAACTGCAGAAAGCACAAGCCAGAAACTGCACCCGCTGAACACAAACTGGCAAATGTAAACTTAGTCAGCTGTTGCATTGACCATAAATCACACCAGAGAGAGCCATCAGCTAAAGGTAATGTCACAGGAGGATGTCCTGGGTCTTTTATGAAGCATGATTACCAGGCCTACCTCAGGAAATTGGGCTTATTTTAGAGAATCTCTGTTTCACAAAGGAGGTGTATATACAGTAAGTATGTCCTGTCGGCATGGTTTACATCCTGCAGAGCCAAGAGAAGTAGCAATGTGCCAGCAAAGTCAGTGAAGAAGAGGACTGCTAGCTCGCAAACACAGATGTAGATAGTGCAGGATTTAAAATCATTTAAAAATTATGAATTGCAAATGTTTTATGAGAAAGCAAATGCATTCAACACGTTTGTTGGAACTCACTGATACACACAATGGGCTTTTGTGAGAAACAGTGACTGTAAACATATCTTTTGTTTACAAGAAAATCCACACTCAATGAAATTAAAGAACCAGACACCCAAATATCTGACTATTAAAAACACAAGAGGGACAGACAGCCAGTCTGAAGGTGTTTACCATATGGTGGCTGTTATGTCATTTATACAAACCAAATAGCAAAATCCAACCACTAGAGATCTTTAGTTTCTAGAAAATGCTAATTATCTTGTTTTCTTCTTTATACCCACATCACCCCAGTTCTTAAATCTCTTCACTGGTTGCCAGTAAGCCACAGAATTGATTTTAAATCCTATTACTTATAAATCACTACATGGAGTTGGTCCTAAATATATGACTGAGAACCTTATTGTTCTCAAGCGCTTTTAACTAAATGTTTTTAAAACCCAAAGCCTTTTTATCATTATATTATTTTAAATATTTATATTTATATTATGTGCTTGCTCATGGTGGGAACTGTTGGGTCTCTGTAAATATAAAGAGTCGGTCTAGACCTGCTCTATTCGAAAAAGTGCCCTGAGATAACTTTGTTATGATATGGCGCTATATAAATAAAACTGAATTGAATTGAATTGAATATTTTTTTCTTACTCCTTCTATGTAGATTCATCTCTTTTAATCTTGCCCTTACTAATTGTGTTGTTTTTACTTTGAATGTACAGCACCTTGAATCTTCCTCTGTGTATGAAACGTGTTTTATAAATAAAACTGCCTTGCCTAGCCTATACTTCAGACTTGTCACGTTGCTTCTTACACATCTTCATTTTTAAAGAAAAGAATATAAGAAAAACACAATGAAATTATAACAAGCAGAGCACTGCAACACACTGAGCTAGAGTTTACCTGTACTGGCAGTCTGAACTTGCTGCTGGTCCACAACATGCTGCCAAAAGTTCTCTTTTGCATTGTTAATGGAAGTGTTTTTATTCATTTTTGCTTTAATGTTTTATTCTCCATTGTATATGTTTCATATGTGCTGCTTTGTGGATGTGGAGATCACAGTTATGTCTTTACATGTTTGTTTTCTTCACCGTGAATTGATGTGATGTGTGCTTGATTCAGAGTAGGGATTGCTGGCACAACTTCACCTACTTACAAGGTGCATGGAGAAGGGAAAAGGTCTGAAGAGGGCAAAACTCCAGCACCACTTGTAGTATAAAGAACAACTTGTTGGAGTTTTGACCTCATTTGTGCTTGATGTCTCAGGTCTCAGCCTTGCCTCAGTCTGATCACATTAGCTCTGAGTTGTTTTATGAAACAGATTCATCCTGGTTCACTTTGTCAGGCTCATTCAAGCCAGGCTTTTCACAATAAGCCCTGCTTTCCTGAGCCACCTTTATGAACCACCCAGGAACAAAGTGTGGACATTTAGTTGAGGCACATGTAAACTGTTACGAGAAGAAAGGGAAGAATGGACAAGCAGAGAGATAGGGAAAGAAAAAAATCCCCGGCTAATGCTCAAAAGAGCCAAAATACGCCACCGTTTCTCGTTGTTTTAAACTCAAAAGTTTCAAAAGCTGTTGTATTTGTCTCTCAGGAGCCTGCCATTGATCGCGGAGAGCAACGACTGCGTGAAAGACATTGTATTCTTTCCACTGTGGTTTCAATTTAATTTGTAATCCACTTAATTAGTCTTCTGCTTCCGAGAAAGAAGTTTCTAGCTTTCACACTAGTTACACAGACTGAATTCAACTGAAGAGAAGAAGAGATATGAGAGGAAAGAAGAACAGTGGTTGTTATAAAGCTTAGCCTGTGGCCTTTGTGCTGACCAACTGAGCGGTGAAAATTGGTCCTGATAAGGGACAAAAACAACGACACACACACACACACACACACGCACACACACAGACCCAAGTGTTCACTATTTACATACACTGATAGGGATTCAAACCTGCTGCCTGTTGCTGTGTACACATATAAATAGATGGATTATGTGAACTAAAGAGACTCAACAAATCAACTCACTGTTTCAAATAAGGAGACCTTTCCCTGCAATTCTAAGCAACAACAGACAGAATTAAAATCACAGAGCAGAAGTTGAATTTCTGCATTGTATCATTTTTCCTGCACCATAATAAATTAGGGACTGTCCACAAATGATTGGGGTGGGAAGGGGGGCTAAACCTTATATGTGACTCCTTAAAAAAACAAGACCTTCCCCAGGGTTATTAATATTTGGTTTGGACCATCCCCTTGTATGTTTTAGTCAGCCCAAATTGCACATTAGAAGTAGAATAAGCAATTGTCAAAAACATGAGAAACATAACAAATAGTGCGCTCTGTTACCGAGCATTCCAATTGCTCCCTATTTTTGAGCCAAGAACTGCTAAATAAATAGTTATTACCACATAAACTAACAGGTCAAAGGGGCTTCAGCACTGTAATGTTTTCACTTTCATTCGTTAGTAGAACAGGCTGGGTTGTGCTGAACATGCATTATGTTTAAAGCTGAAACGATTGTCAGAAAATTAATCTGCAACTATTTTAATCGTTCCATTCATTTTATCAAGCAAAAACGCCAACAATTTGCTACTTCCAGCTTCATAAATGTGAGGATTTTCATTTTATATTGACTTACTTCAGGTTTTGGACTGTTGGTTGGAAAAATCAAGACATTTTAAGATGTCACTTTGGACTTAGAACCTGTGATGGGCAGTTTTCATTTTTTGTGGACTGTTCATTGGCTAAACAATGAATTGATTAATTAATTAAGAAAAATCAACAGATTAATTGATAACAAAAATAATTGTTAGTTGCAGCCTTAATTATATTATAGATTAACTTCATGTACTGTACATGTTAACTCTATGATACAGATAATTTTATCATAGCTCAGTTATAATGCAGATTAAAGAGAAGGTGACTGTTACTACAAATACTGAAAAACTGACGCACTCTGAAAAGAAATAATGACCAATCACCACTAACTTTAAAGATCCACATCTACTGTTTCCAGGGTGCAAAATGTACTTTTCTCTCCACCGGCTAAATGGCTAGTGAATGTTGAGATTTTACCAGCCACTCAATAGATTACCATCATTTTCTTGGCTGGTTGACATATTGGTCCTACTAGCTACTCAAAAATGAAGCCCTGATACCGAGACATGATTGTTGTTCCCTGCACGTGGCAAAATGCATTCCATGCATACCTTGCAAGGCAGCTGGATTCGCGAGATTGGGCGAGAATGGTTTGGACCAATTAGCGTCCTATGAGTAACTACTGGCAGCTACGGCGTGGTTTAGGTGTTACGACTGCAACTGTTTGTTCGAAAACAACAATGGTGGCTCTTAAAGAGGTTAGTGTAGCTGCTGCTGTAGCATCAGTTATATCAGAACAGGAGAGTATTTCTTCATTGAAAGAAGAGCAAAGAACGACACTGAAGGCTTTTCTCCATGGAAAAGATATTTTCGCTCGTCTCCTGACTGGCTTCGCCTCTCCTCCTACGTTATATGGTTTGTTGATCTGACTGGTTGAAGTTAGCCTTGATAGCCGTGATAGACAAATGGTTCATCCAATCACCTGCCAAGTATTTTTTGAAAGTGCCTTCCCTTTTCCAAACAGTTTCCAAGGACGACTTCTCAAATGCTTCTGTGTAACAAACCATCTGGCGCGTCAGGTTACACACACAAAACTATTTTCATGTAACTTGCAAGTAAATCTTACAAGAAAAGGGTGAAATAAAATATGAATATGAGGCATGGAAAAATTAAAGACCCCCCTTGTTCTCCCCCAAAAATAAAACTACCCTCTATTTGGCAAAAAGAAAAAAATACAAAATACAGAACCCTCCGCCTTTTCTGACCCTACCTCCCCTCTAATAATTTTCGTACAGTCCCTTAGAGATTATAACCAAAGAACAAAAAAAAAAAAAACAGGCATAAACAGAGCATAATAAGGCTCTATAAACTAATATCACCGAGACAAATTACTGCATAAGTATTGTTTTTGGTGGATAAAGCAGTTCAGGTTTGGATTATGATGTGTACTCACCTGCGCTAGGCTTCAGGTGCAGTCATCACACAGTTTGGAAGGTCCAGACCATCCAGGACACTAAAACAGAGTTCACTTATGTGCAGAATACACTGAGAGGAAACTGGGAAAGCAGCAGCAGGAGCGTCAACTGCTGGGATGAAACCACACCCCCCTCCACTTTTTCCTCCATCCCCCTCTCTTCTTCTGTTCCCTCTCTTTATTGCATGGGAGATAAAAAAACTAAACAAAACATAATGCAGAATACGTCAAGCATGAGCCTGTTGAATGAACAGCGGCAGTTGCCACACTGCTCTGGATCTGGGTGAAATGGAAAAGCAGATATGCTTTGATGTAAATCTCCAGCCTGTTTCTGACAAAACAAACACGTCATATTAAATCTTAAAGAGCAACTTGCAGGTTGTAGACCTCAGTGAATCAATGTGTAGGAAAATTATGTAGAAATTAGATTTTCAAAAAGATATACATATATTTACACACTACAGTAACTTTGGAGTCATTTTTGTAACAGAGTTTTACAAGTACCATCAAAAAAGACAAATTGCACTTAACAAAATGGAGAGCGGCCAAGTTAGAGCCAATTTATCATTAAAGAGGTACTGCAAAACGTGTTTTTTAAGCTGTAAACGAAATTGTATGACTGTACTGTGATGAAACACATTGGTGCATTTCTTACTAAATCTATAAAAAATCAACATTTCATTGGTTGAAAAATCAGCCCTGAACCTACAAGGCCAATGCTGACATAGAGTTGACCGGTTGGGACCTGTCGACGTCTTGAAATGTATATAAGTCTCCCCCATGTCCCCTGAAAATGTACTTAAAGTATCAAAAGTACAAGTGCTCAATGCAGGAAAATGTGCCCTGTTAGTCTTACACAATTATATATTATATTATTATATTATTATTATTGATGCATTTATGTGTAAGTAGAATTTTACTGATGTAGTTGTTCGAGAAGGAGTGAATTTTTAATATTAAGCCCAATAATTTATACTATATTTATACCATACATACTATACTATACTGCTGGGTAGTGTAATCAATAACAATGCATCACATTTTATAAGATAAGATAAGATAAGATAAACTTTATTGATCCCACAGTGGGGAAAGTTCACCGTTACAGCAGCTCAAAAAAGAGATAAAACAACAATTAAGGAAAGAAAGAAGAAATTAATTAAAAGAAACATTATATACACAATACAATAAATATAAGAAACATAAATATAAATAAGTACATAAGCTAATTATTATGTCTTATATGTGAAATCTTAATTTGTTAAGTAACTATAATTGTCAAAACAATGTAATGGAGTAAAAAGTACAATATTTCCCTGTGAACTGCAGTGAAGAACAAGTATAAAGTTTATTTTTTTTATTTTAAGTGTTTATTTTGCTTCATATTTCAGTACCTCCTCAACTTTAATGTCTTTAGAGTATCGATATTAAGCCATAGACAGATTTTAGATGAATGGTTGGTATATTTTTGATATTCCAAATAAACGTATTGTAATTTTGACTTAATCTTTATTTCCACTGTATAATAACATTTGGTATTTAGGTACTATTTCTGAGACCAAGACCACACAAAAACGCAAGTATTGTTTGTGTTTTCTCGCCTTTCCACACTAGATGGCGTCCAAACTTTGTATACATATGTCTCTGATATTTCAACCCGGAAGGTTTTGCAGGTCGGGTGACTGCAGTTGGCGGTGTTGGTGTTCATGTGCAGTAACAGTACTGAGGTCTCCCCCTCTTATCGCCTTATACTTATATTATTCTGTAGTGTGAAAAGACGCGCCTCTTGTCCCGTCGGTCAGCACCGACCTGAGACGCAGACAGTAACAGAGATGTCTGGTTTCAGCGCTGAGCTCATCGACTACCTGGAGGGCAGGATAACTTTTGAGGAGTTCGACAAGCGGAGAGATGAGCGGAAAACGAAGGTACCGTTAAAAATCACAAATGACGGTAGAAATTGGCGGCTGGACATCTTGGCGAGTTGGCTAAACCGGCAAAAAAAAAACCCCGCAGCTCAGAAGCAGAGCTAAGTTAACGTTAGCTGAAGTTAGCTCGCTGACTCAGTATCACCCTTGGCCTCCTACATTCGTTTAATACACTTTACTGCTACAATGTCGCCATGCTACGTTTGAGTTTAAAATTATTATTGGACTCTTAATTCTGTTGTTCAGGTAACATGAAGTTAACACTTGCTGTCTTCTCTCAGGAGTCAGAGGTATTAGCTGAAGACGTGAAGGACGATGCTCAGCCCTCTACCTCTGCGCACGTCCCGGGGAACATCGGTAAAACTGCTGCCTGGCACTGGTTGGGTTTTAAAACGTGCATTGGTGCCAGCGTGTGATAGTATAGGAAAATCACAGGTGTACCTGAACAACTATCAAAGCAGCTCACTTTTGCCCTTGTGCCTGCGGTCTTCATCTCAGGCTGCATACAGCCTCAAGAACCTCCACCAATAAAGTGTGGCCACCATTTACATTTGGGCAGAGTGATGGGAACAGATGCCTCCCCTGGCTGGGTAAAGTAGTTTTGGACAGTCTGATCATTTTGGCTCCTTTTGGTACCATTTGGCTGATGATGCTGCAGTTACTCTTACCATGAACATAATGGTAAGTTGTGTAATAACAATATTCATCAAACCTTCTTGAAATACTTATATTAGCGCTGGAATATAGTACATTTATTGTAGACAATGTTTGCCTTGGACTCAAACCTACCTACCTGCAGTCAACCGTATATTGCAATTTTTTTGGACAGTAGTGAATGAGCAAACAGGGTAGTGATTTTGGACACAGCCGCAGACTACGTTCCAATGAATCAGTCCCTTCTTTCAATTAGACTGCTAGTATTAGTATGATAGAGAGTGACAGGCTGTATATAGCTCCAACAACCTCGAGCAATAATGTGGGACAGCCTGTATGTACCCTAGAACTGAAGTAATTCATTTATTAGTTGATCAACAGAAATATAATCAGGAACAATTTTGATAATAATTTTGTTTTGTTTTTCTGTTTTTTAAAGCAAAACTACCAAAAATTCACTCGTTTCAGCTTCTAAAATCTGCATATTTGCAGATTTTCTTTGTTATCTATGATAGTAAACTGAATGCCATTGTTTTTGGACTGTGGGTCTGACAAAACAAGCAGTTTGAATGTACCGACTTAGCTCTGAGAAATTGTGAAAGGCATTTTCACTATTTTCTGACATTTTGTAGCAATAAGAAATAAATGGGAAATAAGATACTTTATTGCCATGTCAACATAGATGATACGAATTTACCTCAGTGCAGCTCTTAAAAACAGACAAAACACACACCCAGTAAATGAAGTATGTAAACAAGAACAGCAAAAACAGTTATCACATTTATAATCAATTAATCAAGCAAATAATCAGGTTAATTGATGCTGAAATCCATCACTCGTTGCAGCCCTGATGTAGCCCGAGAGGCAGAGCACAGCATGTTGTTGTGAGCACACGGTAATAATCGCTCCTCTCTTCTCTCATCTGGTTTTTGACAGCTGGACAGGGGTGGCTGTGGCTCAGGAGGTAGAGCGGGTTAATCCCATTATTAATCCCGGGGTGGGCGGTTCGATCCCCGGCTCCTCCTGTCCACATGTCGAGGTGTCCTAGGGCAAGACACTGAACCCTAAGTTGCTCCCGATGGAGGCCAGCACCTTGCATGGCACCTCCGTCACCATCTGTGTTTGAATCTGTAAAGTGCTCTGGGAACCGTTAAGGTTGAGAAGTGCTATATTAGTGAAGTCCATTTAAGAGGACACTGTTTAGAGAATTGTAGCAAAAAAATCTTGTTCTTGACATGAAAATTCTGTTGACACAACTCTCCTCTCCTTTTAGAGGAGGGAGTCAGCCCGGGGGTTCAGCTGGCCTTCGCCTCCATGCTGGGAGAAACGCCAGAACCTCCGTCTTCAGAAGAGGAGGAAGAGGAGGACAGCTTGAGCTATGTTGATGATGAAGATGATGAGGATTACATGGTGGAGGAAGAAGAGAGGGGAAAGGTGGAGGCGGAGGAGACAAAGAAGAGGCAGAGGCGAGGGGAGAAAGGAGGGAGAGGACGGAGGAGGAGGAAGAAGAAAGAAGAAGAAGAGGAGGAGGATCTGACGGTGGGGGACGTGTTTGAGCTGGAGATGGAGCTGAACCGAGAAAACAAGAAGATGATGAAGGTGAGGAGCAGGAGGAGGAGGGAAGAGTGTGTCGGTGTATTTGTGTTAGTATGTGTGTTAGTTTATGACTTTATGTGTGCGTGTCCAGGAGCGGCGTCATCGCAGCAAGCTGCCCCGAGCTCTGAGAGGCTTGATGGGAGAAGCCAACATCCGCTACGCCAGAGGAGAGAAAGAGGACGCCATCTTGATGTGTATGGAGATCATAAGACAGGGTACGAAACTACTTGTGTGCCTTAATCATTTTTACATTTATCTCACAGACAGGCATCTACAGATTGCTTTTAGGTCATTTTTTTCCAGTACAAACCAGGCTAGTTGTAGTACTAGAATGAATGATTGATTGTGTTCAAAATCAGTACTAAAAGTCTTTATGAATCTCTTGCAGCTCCTCTGGCCTATGAGCCTTTCTCCACGATGGCTATGATCTACGAGGACGATGAAGACATGGACAAAGCGCTGCAGTTTGGTTTGATCGCTGCCCATCTGAACCCCTCAGACTGCGAGGAGTGGATCCGACTGGCAGAAATGTCTCTGGAGCAGGACAACATCAGACAGGCCATTGTCTGCTACACAAAGGGTCAGTCTGACGCTCAAGATAAAAAGTCAAAGAGTAAAAATCATAATAATCTCATGCTAGTTTAAAGCAGTTTTTCAGTATATAAAAATGTACATATGTCACAGTTGTAAGGCAAACTTTACAGTAAAACATTTTACAAATATTTGCAAATATTTAAATGTATAGGGCAGTGTCTGTGTGTGTGTGTGTGTGTGTGTGTGTCTCTGTGTGTTTTAAAAAAAAAAAAACGTAACCTGTGCCCTGAAACACTGAGGCCTAGTCCACTTATGAAGGGGGACTGCTTTCACAATGTTTGAACCATTATTATGCAAACCATTCTTTCCACCACCACACTCAGTCCTGTGTGATCAGTCTGTAGGCTCAGACTGTTCACGTCAGGCTCATGTATAATTCCATAGTTAAGCTTGATCATAAATCTGCTGTGGCCTTAAAATAATGCAATTTTTTTGCATTTCTGCCTCAACTGCTGTTCAACACTTAACATTAGTGTTTAACATTTAAACAGTCGTGAGAGGGCATTGAGTAGCGTTTGTCTAGCAAACCATTAATACCTTGTTTTGCAGTGTTGACCAGAGCCATATATTTGGGCAGTAGTCTCTGTAGTCCTTTCAATGCTCCGCTGGATGTGGGATTTTCCCCTGATGTCCTTTTTTTGAAGTTTCAGGTGGTTGTACTAATTTGCGGTGTTACATTTGCTTGCAAAGTAATGTAGGTGCTTTTGACTGTTATCATTGTCTTTGAATCTGGTTCCACCCAGCAGACTGGACAACTTTTTTTCTAGCACAAGGCAAGCACATTTTTTTTGTCAGTACGGGAGGTGGATAAATCTGTTCTTTCTCACCATTGCTGGGTGTCTGCGACTCTGGCCCATTTTTGTTGTTCCTAGGAAGAATTCTCTTTTGCTGCATTTCACTCTGTCTCTGTCTCTCACATGTTAGATTTATTGACATCAATGTCCTACCCCCCTCTTTCTGTACATAGTTTGTTAAGTGGAGTAATGCACACTTGTCATTTGTAGATGCAGCTTAGGGAGATATTGGGAGTGCTTGTTTTGATGCAGCGGATCTCCCCACTAATACAAACATGGCAGAATAGTTGTAGAGGCCTGAATCAAGGCATGCCTCGCCTTTTTCACCAAGATGTCAAATGTGAGAATTTGCTACTTCACTTATGGCAAATTGTCGGTCTGACAAAACAAGACATTTTAAGAAATCACCTTGGGCATTGGAAATCGTGATGAGCATTTGTTATCGACCAAACAATCAATCAGTTAATTAATCAGTAATGAAAATAATCGTTAGTTGCGCTACTATAAATATTAATGTACTCCATTCCCTCTTATCCCCTGTTTCCCCAGCCATTAAGTACGACCCCACCAACGTGCGCTACCTGTGGGAGCGCTCCAGCCTCCACATGCGTCTGGGCGAGCACAAACATTGCATGGACGGTTACCGCAGGATCCTGTCACTGCTGCCGCTGGAGGACGGAGAGCACTTCATGCAGCTCTCCAAGGACATGGCCAAGTACAGGACACACACTGACACACAGCGACAGAAAAACAGATCCATACATTCATCCACAGAAGCAGTTGTACCGGGCCTAATGCAGTATTTCAATAATCACATTTCCTGACTTTAGGTTGTCACACCACATTTTAGTTGTGATATTTTTTTTAAAACATTAAAGAGTCAGATGTTGGATTATCTCTGTCGGAACTCACATTTTTCCATCTCTGTGTGTGTGTGTGTGTGTGTGTGTGTATCCTATTTAGGAGTTACTATGAGAGTAATGACTTGCCCTCAGCTCTAGGTGTTACAGAGGATGCTCTGGCGCGACACCCCAGCCTGGTCAGTGATGACTTCATCAACATGGCAGCTGAACTCTATATCGCCAACCGCCAGTACAACAAGGCCCTGCAGGTACACTTCTGTGTGTCTGTGGGTGTTTGTTTGTGTGCAGTGAAGCAAGAGCTTGCTCGTGTCATTTAGAGAGAGAGCAGATAAAAGGTGTATATTGTCTTAATGAATACATATACTTTTCCTAGGTCTTGGTCCAGTTTACAGGTGTAGTTTTGGTCAGAGCTGAATCCAAATCAGACTTTGCGGTACCAACACAAGAAGAGAAGGTGGCAGACAAGGTGACTGAGGAGCAGGAGATGAAGAATGAAGAAGGCACAAAGTTGAAGACTGAAGAGGAAGTAGCAGCAGAGGAGAAAGGTAAGTCGCTGTTTGCAAAACCGTAAGGCAGTATTTGAATACTTTCCTTCTTTTAGGTTACAATGGCCTTTTTTCAATATGATTTTGACTAATGTAACATGTTGTGGGTGCTTCTTTTGATTACATGTTTAAAATATATTGTTGTTGAAAATGTATTGTTAAAATTAGTCTGTTTTTATCCTACTTCTGCATTTCCATGAGAAGCAGAAATGCTAATATGAGGGGAAAGTAAAATGGAATTTCTGGAATATATGGAAAATACTGGGGTTTTTTTATACTCCGGCCCTTTTGACATATACTGGACTATACTTGGATCTACCTAGACTTAACTTACGTTTTCTGGTATCATGAAGCTGGTCCACTTTTGACCAGGGTGGATAGACTAACCCTTTATGGAGTAGGTTCAGTTCTGAGGATCAGATCAAAACCTGTCAAGTTAACAATCAGCTCACTGGAAAAATTCAGTCATCATTCCTAGTCGTGACGTGGACAAAAGTACTGAGTTTACAATAAAGTGACAAATAATGAAGAGCAATAAAGACATTCATTCAGCCTCATGATACCAGTTATCCAGGATCAGTGGGTGCAGTGAAGCCATATAATCTAAAGAAATCCAGACTAAGTTAAACTTGCTTCATGGTATCATTGATGGTAGCTAAAATAGGTGTAGCTAGCTTGTTGATGTTGGCTGTCTTTCTCATGGACAAAACCAGAAAGGCTGAAAATACTCTGAGGATGATCAATTTTACATTTTTATTGCCCTGAGGAATGTTTTAGAAGCAACTGTCTTTATTAAACCCAAGAGACATTTATCTGGGAAAGCACTGACACTGCTGCTCATTCATTAGATAACTGATAAGATAATTCCTTTAGAAAGCCTAACCCTGGGAGGGCAAGTCGACATTTTGAACAGAAATCGGCAGCAAAAAGAAAATTGTTTAGTTCTGCAGTGTGCCTATGCTGCATTGTCTAACTGTCTTATAATGTGTCAGCACCAATTAACCCAGTCAAATTTATTGTACACCGGCTGATTATTATTCTCCATGAAATCCATCAAATCTTTTTGTGTTCTTTTATTCAAGAGGCAAAATTAGCTCACACTGGTAGGAGCCACATCCCTTTCCTGTAGTGTGCAGTCAAACTTCAATGTGGGTTACAGATGTTGAGAAAATCATTAGTCTGTTCTTTATCGAGCAAGAAAATATAAATCTTTTTAAAAACTTTTTTAGAACCATACAAACAAATAAAAAAAAAAGTAAACATAAGTGGTCTAAGAATGGATCTCTGTGGGACTCCTGTAGAGCAGGTCAAATCAGCTCGAGCTGAAATCACCAAGATTATCTGTGAAAGTCCGGTGTTTAAGATCTGAACCACTGGAGTGTAGTGTCAGACAGACATACCCAGCTCTCAAGCCAATTAATTAATAAGTTATGCTGCTACTAGAAAAAGTATAATGGAACACCACTCAAAGTTGGAGTTCCTACCTGTACACTCGGGGCAAATCCATCTACCCCAACTTCATGAAGAAGCAGTTGTCTGACGTCATACAACTGAAATACACAAACACAAATTGAAGTGCACATTGTAAATGGTAAACCATCAACTAAAAGGTAACGTGAAGTATATTTGCATGTATTTAATTAAAATAATACATACTATCATACAAATGTATAATGGCGTCTGTTACCACATGCTTCGTTTTTCCTCCTTTGTTTCGTTTTGTATATGCAAATGAAGGAGGCTGCCCTGCTGATAGTTCAACTGTGTGTACAGTTGGTGTCATGCACCTGGAACGTTTGGAGGTCGGAAGTTGGAAATTTCTAATGGGAAATTCTGACCTTCGACTTCAAACGCAGCATTATGTCTTGACTTAAGTGTTACTCACTTGTATTGTTACTCACAAGGTACTGATGCAATTGATGATGAACTACCTTCTCAATTATTTTACTGAGAAAGGTTTGAAATTGGTCGATAGGTACTTTGTACAGTACGTTCAAGTTTGTTCTTTTTTAGGGGCCTAATAATAGACGCAGAACTGAGAGAGAACTGTTTACCATGAGAAGTATATCATATGCTAAATGACAAAAACACTAATACTGGAGTCACTTGATTTTCAAAGGTCCACAGTTGTTTGTTGTGTTATTGTGGGAATGTAGATTGGACTAACAATCTTCACACCTTAGCTGTGAATTTTTACACAGCTCCCACACTCCTCTTCATCACCAAAGAAACTATTTTTGGAACATAGTAACGCTGATTGTGTGTATGTGTGTGTGTGTCTAGGTGAAATTAATGAGGCACAGGTACCAGACAGCGTCCCAGTGGACCTGAGGGCCAAGCTAATGGTCTGCCTCATACACCTGCATTTCTACACACCCCTGGAGGTAAACAGGACTTACAAGGTTTACGTAGTAACAGTGACGATAAGGTGCATTATTGAGAAAAGCTGACTTAAGCTAAAAATGTTGATTTCTAGCAGTGAGATTTAACCTTTTGGAAACTGAAAATGGCAATTAACATCTGTCTCCATCACTCTGTACCCACCCACTCATAGGGACTAGTGTCAATGCTGATGGAGCAGAGTCCAGAGGAGATTGGTGACTTGTACCTGGATGTAGGTGAAGCCTACCTGGAGGAAGGCGAGTACATGTCTGCTCTGCCTCTGCTGTCTGCCCTCATCATATCCGACAAGTACAACCTGGCTGTCATCTGGCTCCGACACGCAGGTGGGACCAACAGAAAGCAAACATCAAAGTGATTGAAATATCTTAAAATGAAGGTTAAGTAAACATTTAATTCTCCTCACTTTTGGCGTAAGAAAATTTAATCAGTAATATTTTTCTTTTCATTAAGAGGAAAACTATTTTTTGACATTTGTGGCAACAGCTTCTAAGCTTCAAGCCTCTGGGCCTTGCGCTACAGACAGGAGAACATGATAGCCCTGTTTAGTCTACAAACGTTAATTTGTTAATTAATTTCTTAGCAAAATTGAGTTTATTTCAGTTTGACTTTAATTGCTTTAAAAGCTCCAGCTAGATACAGTTAAAGTGTAAATGCTAACCGTTATCCTGCTCGGACAGATGTGAGAGTTGAAACTAAAATATCCTCTTGGCAGATGAGAGGCGTATCTCCAGTAGCATTCATCCAAAAATTTCTCCACTGTGTGAAAGATTGGGGCTAAGGTATAAGATTTGAAATGACCCCTCAATTTGGAATGAACACCACTGTTACATAAGAACACTTTCATCACTTCCCCCTCTCAGAGTGTCTGAAGGCGCTGGGCCAAATGGAGGCAGCAGCAGAAAGCTACACTAAGGTGGTGGAGATGGCTCCACTGCACCTGGAGGCCCGGCTCTCCTTGGCCACCCTGCAGCAGCAGCTTGGCCGGCCGGAGTGCGCCCTCAAGGCCCTGGAGTCCATGTACGACAGCGACACGCTGGCACAGGACTCGTCGGCCGCACAAAAGGCAAGGGCATGTGTGTTCTGATCTAGTTCTTTCCTGGAATAACATGGAATTTTGGGGGGTGTTTTCCAAACTGGAAAGGGTTTTTTAAAATTTTTATTTTATTTGTCATGTTTCAGGAATATACCACATTTTCCAGTTTCTTTCTCTCAACAATCACACTTATAGACATACTTATGCCCATTTCCAGCAAGCAAGCAAACAAAACAACAAACATGAAAACTTGGCCATGATAAAAATAAGAATACGCATGGTAAGCCCAAATTATGAGATACTAATTAAAAATTAGTAAACCCAAGATTTTGATTTACTAAATCTACCAATTTACTAAATGTATTATGTCTGAATTTTTTCCATACATTCTTAATACACACTGAACAATTGAAAATCTGAGTTGAGCACTCGTAGTGTATGGTTTTGAAAAAGAAGGAATATTTTTGTGTACGTGTTTGTGTATTCATATCTATATATGTTGTGGTTGTAGGAATTAAAGCTCCTGCTGCATCGTTCCACACTGCTGAAGACTCAGGGACAAATACAGGACTACCTGGATGCTATGATCACTATGATCTCCATGCTACTTAAGGTAACACAAAACACACCAACATGCACAGAGGATTTTTACGGAAGCCCTGAGAGACAAGTGAGAAAAAAATATTCTGGTGATCCATTTTCTAAGTCTGATCTAAATTGTTTTCTTTCTGAATTTCACCTTTTCTTACCTGCACACACAATCTCTGATTTGCATTTACTTTGATTCAAATAATGTGTGTGTCCTAGGTGGCCATGCAGCGAGCTATGGTGTGTGTGTGTTCTGTAATCGTGTCAGGCAAGAATCACCTGAGGCTGGTGAAGGCCAAAGACATTCTGCCAGAGATTGCTGACCATGAAGCTGCATATTTGGACAACACTGGTATGGATAAACACATATACAGTATGTGTTTGTGTGTGTGTGTATTTGTTGGTTGTGTGCTGTAAGTCTTCATACCTGGTTGCCTGGCTGATGTACAGAGCCTGTAGTTGGCAGGAGAAGAGCAGAGCAGTTGGCCACATATTGTTCACTGTCAGCACTTATTAACAGTTGCCATATGCGGAGAAAAAGCTGTTTATTGCTCTCTTAAAGGTCCATATTTGAAGCTTTGCATGTTTTTGCTCATTACAAATAGTGTAAGCAAGACTTTACATTATTGTAGAGAATTTTCTAAAGCTTTATCACATGTTTTCAGATTGGTTTCCTGTCTTGCAGGCAGCCATTGGTTTCTGGTAATGTTTCTACAGAATGAAATCAAACTGAAGTGGATGATTTGAATCTGGTCATTTCTTGAATTTAAAAGATTGCTTAAACGTTTCTGATGTTTTGGCTGTGAGCAATGGAACACTATCCCTGCCTGCAACAGAGATAATGTAACTGACAAAAACTAGAAATGCTCCAATCAGACTTTTCCTCCTCAGTGTAGCTATGAAGTCTACGCACATAGCCACCGTAGGCACAACAGTTTCACAGTAAAGGTCTGCTGCTGTCTTCACATTAATTATAAATCCACTTATTGTCAAGCGCATGCAAAAAGAGTATTAGAAGCAAGGCTCAATTCACACCAAATCAGGCGTTGCGTCAATTAGCACAGGATTGTGTGGGAGTGTCACTACATGGCCATGCTGATTGGAGCACAGGTAGAAATACTAACCAGGAATCCCAACTTGAAGAGCGGTACAACGCCAAGCGACTACACGGCGATTAATGTCTTTATACTCCCTTGTGGCAGGGTTGAACAGCTTTGGAAAGGTCACCACGGAGACGATCGATTAGTCTCTCTTCCATCTTCACAGTTGCTTGGTAGCAGCGAAATGCTACAATGCTACATGGTAAACAAAGTTCTTCTTCACCTGGGTGTATTCCGGTCTCCAAAAGTTGATTCTGTTTCAACTTTTCGCTGCAGGGCCACTTTGTTGTTTTTCGGCATCCCCTACAACAACCACCGCAGCTTAAATGCACTACCCACATTCAGATGAGTGGGAGGACTGGCGTTTTCGCCGCAGCGCCTGATTTGGTGTGAATTCAGCCTAACTAAATGAACTGAACAGAACACAAAACTGTATTTGAAGTGGATTGGTGACATTTGGCAGTTTCCTGTTCAGCTTAATAAGGTCAGTATTGAGGCAGATACCGATTCAACAGACTAAAATCTGATACCTAAAATCCTAGGGTCTGCTTCTAAAAAATGTTTACATACATTCGGGCAGTTAAACCTGAAAGACAAACAATAAACAATCTTGTCTGGTAAAGGATAGTGTGAATTTAGTGATTTCTTCTATTAAAAAGATTGCTGTTTCAGCAGCTGACCTTCAAGTCTATGATGCCCTGGTTTCCTCTGCATGCAATGATAATATAACAAAAAACAAACTAATCACATGTAAACTCTCACTGTGATGGATAACATATTTTAAACAAGATCTACTAGGCAAGACAGGTGAAACTAATTTAAATCCATACTATGCTATTATTCAGTAGTAATCAAGATACTGATGCCATACTGATGGCATAATCTCATCCCTGCACTCAGGTAAAACGAACGTTCTGTCCAAAGAGGACTGGTGGCAGCTACTGGTGAGCTGTGTGCTGACACTGTGTGAGGTGCAGCGCTATGAGGAGGCCGAGCTGCTGGTGGAGTCGGCCATGGAGTTCTACTCCTTCTACGACAACAAGCCCAGGAGGAAGGAGATGGAGTTCTTTGGCCTGTCTGCCACCATCCTCGACCACAACTACTACAAGGCCTACAACTACATCAGGTAGACCCGCGTGTGCAGCTCCATCCGGCAGCAAATAAGTTCTTGACTTTTACGGCTTCTTTTTTGTCAGTTGTTGAAAAGTCAAATATAAAATTGTCTTCCATCTGTTTTTCTCTTCTCAACAGACTGATGCTGATGGAGAATGTGGATCTGCCTCAGCTTTGGAATATTTTCAACCAGGTGTGCCTATGTCTCTGTGTGCAAAAATGTATCTTTTCATAAAGTAACAAGTCAAAAACAAAGCCCTCCTAGTACGCAATGTACCACAAGCTCTGAAGATCAAAAATCTGTGACAAAAATACCGAATTGTCTTGAACACTGTCCCTGTTCCTATGCATGTGTCTGTTCTGAGATGTTTTTCTTCTTCCCCTCAGCTGACGATAACCTCCCAGCACCAGCGTCACCATCGCTTCTGCCTGCGTCTGCTGTTAAAACATCCCGACAACCACGCCTTGTGCGTCCTCTGTGGACACAACGCCATGGTGTCTGGGAGCTTCAAACATGCTTTGGGTACAAAACCTACACAGAGTACTACTGACTGCACTGCTTGTTCTGCATGTCTTAGCTAATTAATTAGTGTTGTGGCATCCCTCTCATGATGTTCAGGTTTGCTCATTGTCTTTGTTATCTCTAACATATTACCAGGTTCTCCAGGTTGCAGGTTACTTTGATCAAAAGATAAAGGTGAAAGTTTAGATGACTTTTAGTTGATTTGCCAGCTTTCACAAACAAACAGTGTTGTGGTTTTACCTTGAAGTTTGTAGTTATTGGTTTCTCCAGCATTCATAAACCTGATGTAATTGCAATGGGGATTTAGAGCTAACATGGATAATGCTAACATAACAGACAAACCTCTTTTTACTTACTTATTTTGTTTTAATTAGTCATAGAAGTTTGCAAAAAACAACTTTAAAAATGTAGTTGCAGGAAGAAAACAAAAACAAGCAAAAAAGAAAAATAAAGAACAGAAAATGTAAATGTAAAAAAGGAAGTTCATTTTAAAAGGAAAGGTGAGTAAGTAAAAGAGTGGATGGATTGATAATAGCTTAGAGTTGCTATTGTGACTTAAAAAAAACATTCATTTTTTAGTTTCACTTCATTTCATATGCTTAAGAATGATTTGTAATAACTGGGTGCCACTTTTTTCAAATGTTTTTGTCATGAAATTCATCTAACACATTTTCAAACATGTTGTGTGTCTTTAGGCCAGTATGTTCAGGCCTTCCAGGCTCACCCCAACAACCCGCTCCACAGCCTGTGTGTGGGTCTCACCTTCTTCCACATGGCATCTCAGAAGTATGTAGCCAAACGACATACACTGGTGCTGCAGGTACGCTGTTTGTGTATCATACACCCTCTCTTAGCTTTTCATTTACGTAGCCTAGTCTGCTCTTCCTAAATGTATGCGTGTGTTTTCAGGGTTTCTCCTTCCTGTGGCGGTACGTGGAGCTGCGTGGAGAGTGTCAGGAGAGCATGTACAACCTGGGCAGGGCGCTGCACCAGATGGGCCTCACACATTTGGCCATACATTACTACCAGAAGGCACTTACACTACCTGCACAGAAACTGGAGGTGCGTATACATACAACACACAGATCACCTAACCATTCCTTTCTTCACGTTAACTAACCGGACTACAGTGTTTGAGCGCTCAGCTTGCTGTATCATAGTGGCTTTAAATTTAGAAACACCTCCCTCACTTTTATTTAGGACACTGATGAATGGACCTACTCCGCAACTCTTTTTCTTGCCTGTTTTTGTGCACAGACAATTCTCCAGTAGTGCCTTACAAGATCTTTTTGTCTATCCCTCTCTCTATCCTTTCACCACTGTCCCTTACTGCAGGGTATCCCTGATGATCAGGTAGACCTGAGGAGAGAGATCGCCTTCAACCTCTCCCTCATCTACCAGGCCAACGGGAACATGGAGATGGCCCGCCAGCTCATCAACACACACTGCATTGTTTGAAAGTGCACACAAATGTCTGTCATCTCTGCTGGTGTTTTGGATTTTGAGTTTTGAGACTCGGATTCAGTCCCTGCAAGTACTGCCTTGTAAAAATATGGAGGGCTAAAAATGATTTATTCATGAAGAAACAAATACAGAAATAAATACTGAAATAAACAGTTGTTTTAATTAACAAATAAAGTAAATTAATACAACCTTAAAAGAATACAAAAATAAGTAAATGCATAAGTAAGTTAATACCTTTATGTTGATAATTAATGAGTAAATAAACATGTTTTATTCTGTATTTCTACTTTTCTAATTTAATTTATTGATGTGTGTGTGTTAATGAGGCAGATGGTACTGACTTTATTGTAAAGCACCATTGCTCACAGTATCATTTCAGCTGTATTTAACTTGCTAGTGGTGTATAAAGCTGAGCCGTCTGGTACATCTGTTCCAGATTTTTAGCTAGGTCTTTAGATCTAGATCTGCAGCTCAAGCCTGATTATTCAGCTGTCCAGCTGACCAATCGTGCTTTACAATGAGGTTAGTACCACCTACCTCATTAACATACAGAGACATACAGAAAATAATAAAAGTAGAAATGTATTAATAAACAGTCATTTTTATTTTCGCAATGAATCAGTCAATCGACATTTATTCATGTATGGTATTATGCATTTATTTATTTCATTTATTACATTGGTTATTATCATCTTAACAAATACACCTGCATCATTATCAGTTTTACAGATACAGAAAATATTTGAGACTGAAGTAGTAATTGATTTGTTTTTCAGACATTATTTTCCTCTAGTCCTATGCCAGCAGATATCAGATTTTGTTAGGATTTCATTTAGTTTGTATTATTTGTCCATGTGTGCATAGTCCTAATGCTGTTGTAAAAATGACCAATAATGCTGTTATAACCCATTTTGTAAAGACAGTTTTATTTTTGTTAACAAAACATTTTCAGTCTAATATGTTTATATATTTTTAAATCATAAAAATGAGTGTGATGTTGCTTTGGACATGCTCTCTGTTTTATTTTTTGGGGGGAGGGGTGTGGGGGGGTACAGTAATGTGACAAAAAGATGGATGGACAGACTTTTTCTTTTGTTGTTGCTGGGATTAAGGCGGTGGGATTATTTGCCAAATCCCTCCCTCTCTCCTATCCTAACCGTCTGCTTCCATCACGTTTCCTCCCCTGATCACTGCACTCCATCTAGGCCAGGGCCAGGACAGGCCTAAAGGTGAAAGGGGGGCAGAGCTTTGTTTGTGGGCCCACTTCCCCAGTCAGTGAATAATATAATCAGTAATATTGTTCATAAACAGTATGAAAACTGCATTGTACTGCAAGTATTTCTACTGAATCATAAAAAAATCTGAACACTAGTTCATAGTTTATCATTTTAAGCCCTGTATAATATTACTGCAGAACATTCATAAAACACCCACATCAGGATCACCACACGCAGCCCGGTGTTACTGGCCTTTACTACTAGTTCACTGAGAAACAAGAGGCCATGCAGGGCAATGATCCACACAGAAACCTGACAAACGGTAACAGCATCACTTCAGTACCAAGGAGAGCGCACGCCGCAGACCTGACTTTATCATTACATTTTACTCGGGTTTTACAGAGTGGCAGTTTTGCAGCAGCGCCTGATTTGGTCTGAATACACCCCACTACCCTTGGTGAGTGTGGGCCCTGGATAGACAGCCCCCCTGCCCATAAAACCTAGAATTGGCCAGGGCATCTCAAGCATTTTCCTGTCACTAAGCCTTAGACCCTTGGATGAGATTCTATCCTAGCATGCCCTTATTAAACTGTATCACTGAACCCTGTGATTAAAATAGTAATCCTCCTATGTTCTCCAATTGAAATAATTTCTAGTAAATACACCAGACTGTATTTTTTGCGAGGAAGCTCCAGGGACCCCTGTAGCGACCCCTTGAAGGTCCCCGAACCTCACTTGGGGAAACCGTGATCTACAAAGGGGTAGTGGTGGGAGGTGTTAAATCAGTTTTTTGATGCTGAGCTCGGTCAGTATGGACTCCCACAGCAAGGCCTGGCGTTTAAAAAAAAAGTTCCTAACCAGCACTTACAACGGATATATGTTGTTATGATCAGAATGCAGTTGGTTTTATTTCACTCCAGCATGGCAGAGCGTAAGCAAAACGGGGATAGAGTGCGTGAAGCAGCGGAAACGGGGAGGCGGATATGAAGTAGTCCAGCCAAATAAATAAGATATGAACGCGTCTTTCTGCCCAGCCTGGCAACATCACGGAGAAGTAATCGACGCTGTGGAGAGAAAGAGATGGCAACCATGATTTAAAAACGGGAGCAATAAAAAGAAAACCTTTTCAAAGGGAGGCTTCGCTTTGACCGGAGGTTGGACTACCGAGAGGCAGCGGTGCTGCGCCCGGGCTCTGGAGCGCCGGATCCCGCTTGGAAGCCGATGAAGGATCGGTGGTGCCCGGGCCGTATGGAGGTCCGTTGTCCATGATTAAGCGACTAATGCGGGGATTTTTTTGGCATGCAGAAGCGGTTGTAAACGACGTTTAAATCGCCGTAGCAAAGGTAAGTGAGGTGTATCAGATGTATATGTACTAATAGACAGATATAGTTTATTTCTGTACACCAGGGGGTTGCTTTGATGTGGATCTGGCATCCTGATTTGTTGCCATCATGCCATTCATTAACGTTTTCAACACGCGAAAATGTATTTCATCACATATTCTTTTCACTCATCAATCTGTCTGCTGCTCTGTAAAGGGCTGCCTCCGACTGGGCTGGCATTGTGAGCTGATGAAGTCATTCTCTGGTGTGCTTCACTGGCAGCAACAGTGACAAATAAAGGCCTGATAGAAACAACAACAAAGCGAAAATATTATCCTTGTCCTGCAGCATCATGTGCTGCTGTCAGAATGAAAAGAGGCTTTAGACAAAAAGGAAGAAGTCGACAGTGATTTCAACCTGCTCACAGACATGCACAATGTTAGAGAATGTGAGTAAATCAAATCAATCCCAGAATAACAGGAAATCTAATCTCCTCCTATTTCCTCTTTAATAGCTTTGTGTAGGATCTGACCAGGATTGTAATCTGTATATATACATTATATATTTATTATATATAATAAACTACAGTGTAGGCTGAGGTTAAATTTGTCAGGAAATTGATTGGCAGGTTATCTGTGTGCTCCCCATTGTGTCTGCCTGAGATCTGTGGCTAACACTGAGGATATGGCTTTCTTCAGCATGCATCAATATTTCACTTGCAGGTGTGTGTTTATCACTAAAAGCAGATAGTTTAATCCATTGCCTCTGCTAAACAAAATAACATATTCGTTTGGATGTGTACTCCACCAACCCTCAGTGTACTGGAAGAAGTCTTTGGGATGATGTTGGGTAAGATTCATGCAGAAGGAATATCATTTATGTTTTTCCCCAATGGCTTGGGTCCAGTTGAAGTAGAATCTACTCTACCACCACTCTGCTGCATCTAGGCGTTGCACTCCAATACAAGGGCGACTCTCAAGTGTATTAAGCCTATTTTTGACCACTAGGCATATTGACCTGATATTTGATACCCCAGTGCAACCCGGTGCTTTTCCTTGAATTAAATCCCCTGATCTACACCCGAAAAGACCTTTTCTAATTTGGTCTTGGATAAAACTTGCAGCCATATTGTGTAAACTAACAAATTTCCCCACGTTATCATTATCATCATTATATTAGGCACTCGTGTGCAAATATGTGGTTGATGCAACAGCCAGTTCTTGTGAAAAATATATAATCTAACCAGCAGTATTTCAAAGTGTGTCTACAACAGATTTATTATTGCACTTCCAGAAAAATGGGGGGACTCACAAGAGACACATTTATTAAAAAATAAAAAATAAAAGTGGTCAAATCTGAAGCAGTAGAGGCATAGATATCCTGACTTAAAGTCTGGGTGAAGCCCCAAAAATACTCAGCCCTACATTTCCCATAATGCAACCCAGTAGTCTTTCTCAGTGAACCCTGCCTGCCTAGCAAATGCCCACATCTTTCAAACACCATATTCCCAGTTTGTAACACAAGCTTTCTGTAAAAGATTGGAAGTCTCAAGTCCAACCCAAGATAACCCTGATGACATCATCGGGTTTATAATGATAACAGTGTCCAATTTAACACTCGAAATACATGAGTTTTTAATGGGCTGATTTGTTTTAAAATGACAGTCCTGTAAAAGAGACTAACTCACGTGTGTGGTGAATGTAACGCTATCTTGGATAACAAGTTTGGCTGGTGTTGCTGGAGTCTAAACTTCCCAAAATCAAGAAGCAAGACAGAGCTACTAATAGTACCCTATAGTCTGATAAAGTAGCATTAAGGCCTGCCTTCCCGTGAATGCTAATTAAGTATGAACTCCTCATTGGCCTTGGAAGTACAGTAACAAATACGCTTAACTTGCTGTCTTGCAGAGAGTTAGATAAGAAGATCGATACCACTTTTATGTCTGAGACTGTATGTTAAATATGAAGCTACCGCCAACAGCTGGTTATCTTGGCTTAGCATAAAGACTGGAAACAACTAGCCTGGCTCTGTCCAAAGGTAACAGAATCTGCCTACCAGCACCTCTAAATCTCACGTAATTCACATGTTATATCTTTTTACAAGATATAGCTGAACTGACCATCCGATGGGTCTTGCTTCATATTTGGCATACAGACATGAGAGCGGTATCAATCTTCTCATTTGATTCCCAGGAAGAAAAGGAATAAGCGTATTTCCCAAAATGTCAAACTATTCTTTTAACCATACCCATTACAACCTAAACATAAACCTAACCATAACCTTTGCTTTAACCCCCAACCAGTAGGGCTTTTTTTGTGTTGTCAGTTGGTGGAGAACTGTCATGTCTGTCACACTGGATTGGGCACTTTGGTCTGCACAAGGTTAGAAGTACAAGAATGCACTGAAACACACACACACACACACACAAACTGGCACAGAGGAATGTGAAGGGTGTGTTGGGGACAGGAAGCTGTCGCCCCTGATGGGACCGCCTCATTGTTCTCCAATCACCCTACAGCTATTCCAGGACTCTCTCTGTGTGTGTATGTGTGTGATAGTGGTCCTATTTCCTATTTAAGTTTGCTTTTTTACAAATCTAAACCAGATTTATACGAGTGAATTTATCTTAATAGACCTTATAAATGTGGCATCCATATCACACAACACCCAACCAGAAATCCTGTAACTTAACAGAAAGGCAAAAGCAGTTAAGGGACAGTTTATATTTTGCCCTCATGTCTGGCTGTGTCTCATCCCAACACCACAACGTTATTTGGGCAAATAGGACACATTTCTGGCATCCATTCAGGGACTGGGTCAGTCTTCACTGTAGCTCCACTTTGTGATATAATTAGGCTGATATGATGGCTGTATTTTTTTTGTTCTTTACATCTAAATCTTGCCCAGTGCAGCTTTTAAGCTCTGACACTTGCATAATTCAGTAATGTAGCCTTTTCTGTGCTGTGCCCCACCTAGAAGAATATCAGCAGTATTTTGATTTCAGTGGAGAGTCAGAGGAATGAAATGCTCCTCCTGTTCAACCCAAAACATTTAGTTTTTTAAGGAAATGCTCTTCTACCAATCAGTTTGTTTTGTTTTAGTGTAGGATGATAGTAGTACCAAATCAAACAGGTTTTCTGCATATGTGCATTACTTCCAGTGCATACAGCTTTTGTGAGTAGCCCCACCACCACTGGCTGCTTGATGTCAGTGCCTGGGACTGTTTTGACCAGATTGTGTGTATATTTAGTCACAAAGACGTGTCACCATTTATAAATAACCTGCAGACTTGAAGCTGCTGCTGGAGGAAAGATTGCACTTTTTGTATTCCACACAGTTCAGTTTAACACTTCAGGTATGGGGGCCCACATGGACAAACATGGAGAGGTTTTTCATAGATAATTAAAAAAATATATATTTGATTTTGGACGTCAATCAATTATTTGTGTTCAAATATTTTGGTCTTAGATAAATAAAAAGTTTGATCAAAGTGTACTATTTTTTTGTCATGTTTGACAGGTCTTGTAAAATAAAGTGAAGATTGCTAAAACAATAAATAAAATTAGCTTATATGTAGTAGTAAAGTGTTTCCTTAAAGCTGCTCCAATCAATATTTTGATATTAACAATGAATCCAATGACTATGTGGTGTAATGTGAAAGGTGTTGAGAAAATTATAATTATTATAATTCTCAGCAACTCTGCAATTTTAGCGTCTTTTAGCTAATTGTTTTACAGCCTGGACCTTTACTGTTTTTTGGTTGAGTCTCACTGCTCTCATCAGCGCAATTTCCAGACATTATATGTCAATGTTATGTTTATAGCTTGTTGGGCTGCCCCCAGCTTTTTGCGCTGTCCCCAAGTGGACAAAAAACCTGAACAAAATAATTACTGTAAGTTTAAACTATTAATCAATTATCAGGTGATGTGTCAGTTAATTTAATGGGTTGGGCCTAGACACAGCTTTTGACATGTGTCCATTTCTTCTGACATTCCTGTGTGTAGTTTTCTACATGACACAGTCAACAGTTAGCCGAGAGGTCGTTTTGGGATTTGAGGACAAGATAACTACATCAGGGAGTGTACCTTTAAGCTAATGGGGTAGCCCTGAAACTGCAGCAGCTCACCTACAACATTAAAGCTTACAATGTCACACACCTAAATCAAAACCCTGCTCAGATGACCACACACACTTAAAGTCAGTAGGGCAGTGATGAGTCAGCTCTGTGATCCAGTCTACACACTCCCATCAATCCACTCACTGTCTCCTCTGTGTGTGTGTGTGTGTTTGTGAAAGTATTTGTGTCAAGAGATGCATGTGTGTGCGACTTTACCTGTGTGTGTGTGTGTGTGTGTGTGTGTGTGTGTGTGTGTCTGTGTGTGTGTGCGCGCACTCATAGCATGGCGCCAGTGCCCCCTCCCCACCAACCACCTCCTCCTACTGAGTTCAGCCTGTACAGAGCTGCAGTCTGCCGAGGCGGAAATAAAACACGACATTCTTCAAAGGGGGGCTGGGAAACCTACGCAAACTCGGAGACTAGTGTGGAAACTTGCGCTGTGTCCGTTTTCCTCAGATGGCAGGTTTTCACAGGTCTGTGGTTAAGTAGTGGAAAAGTATGCAGATATGTAATGTTATGACATGTATGAGCTCCCATCATGGGTTTGACTGCCTTTAATAACCAGACACTGCCTTCCTTTCATCCATCATACAATAGGTGTAATTTCATTACATTTAAAGACTTCTGCAGTATAATTGCATTAGGAATATTTATGTTGTGTTATGTCACACTAATGTGAAACAGAAATGCTTTTGCCCAGTGTAGTACCACATGTCAAACTCCAGACTCCAGGCAGAAAAGTATATTGTTAGTGATTCATATTCACTACTTTTGAAGTATTAAAATGAAGTAGTATGAAAAGTATTGATTAGTATTTATAGAAAACCATTCCTACCTTTTGTAACATATCGCTTGATGTAAAATTCACATTCAGTGGGAACCAGAATCTAACGTTAGCAAGCTATGCTAACTATCTTAGAAATTCCCAGTGAAAGCTAGTTAGCCTTGGATGCTTTCGCAGTAGAATACAAACTTAACAGCACAAGTCCAAATGTTAAATGTTGTAAAGGGATAGACGGCTTATGTTGTTAACGGCTAATACTGACCCTATGCGTTTCAGCAGCAAGGAAGTGCTCCAACTCTGTTGTTTTGTCTTGAATTTCCTGTCAACATCAGAAGTGGGAATGTGTCATGTTGTGTAGGTGGACGTCTGTTGCTTGTGATCACTGTACACCTGCATTTTAGCATATATGTTTCACAATATAATATACAGCGTAAAGGACGGCCAGAGCTGGAAGAAGAGATCTGCGGCTTCAAGCCATCCACAGACAGGATGAAAATGGAAAGGCTTGCTAAACCTCTGTTAAGCATGTTAACGTTAGCGATGTAATTAGTTTACAGTAACGTCACATTGGACAGACTATCAAAACAGCAAAATAAAGCACAATCCCCGCTATCGGCTTGGGTCCGGTTGGTGGCCTGCGGCTGGCGCGTCGTCGTCTCCATGCTACTCAGCGGATGCAATACTGCTTCAGTATGTGGCTACATCATTCTCCACTCCAATGTGTCATCCATGTGACTATCCCGTGGATACTACCTTGGCTCACATCGCTGCTCCTTCCCTGACCACCCGGCTCCTGGTCTCCAGCTAAAGCTTGCTCCGTGCTAGCGCCCCTCCACTGGATCATGCCGCCGCTACACTCCAGGTCAGACCTCTACTCCCTCAATAACCACCTGCCTCCGGACTGTATGGACATCCTCACAGAGACTGGTTCACTCTGCAAACACCGTCCCTCACACAGGGGCACTGGCCGTAAGTTTTTCTTCCATTCCACGTCTCCACACTCCATCCCGTCCATTAGGTCCCATCGCACTTCTGCACTACGTCATCACAACAAACAACACGTGAATCTGGCTAATCTCCGTCCACTTCCCCGGTCCACACAGCCAATCACAATGCAACGCCAACTCAAACTGGCCCTACTTGACACGTGTTCCATAAACAACAAATGCCACATTCTGAACGAATTCATAACAGACAATAACCTGGATTTCCTCTGTCTCACTGAAACGTGGCAAAAACCTCTTGACTACTTCTCATTAAACCAAATCACCCCATCAGGATTCACTTACATCGACAAACCCCGTCCAGAAAGCCGGGGAGGTGGTATTGCTGCTATCTATAGAACGGACTTTAAAACAATTCAATTCAGTTTTATTTATATAGCGCCATATCATAACAAAGTTATCTCAGGGCACTTTTTCGAATAGAGCAAGTCTAGACCGACTCTTTATATTTACAGAGACCCAACAGTTCCCACCATGAGCAAGCACTATGTGACAGTGGCAAGGAAAAACTCCCTTTTAACAGGTAGAAACCTTGAGCAGAACCAGGCTCAAGGTGGGCGGTCATCTGCCTCGACCGGTTGGGTTGAAGGGGGAGGGGGGGAGCGGGAGAGAGAGAGCAGGAGGAAAGAGAACATGCAGCAGCACAATACAGTTCCACATAGGGATGTAAGGCAATAGATATGGTAATGGCATTGATGTTAACACCAACAGAAACAACACTAACAGCAACACCATAATAGCAACACTAATAACAAGAGCAACAACAGCAATAGCAGCAGCGGGTGCAGAGCAGGAGCACGGGGGCAGCAGGCGGCAGCAACCACAGACCCAGACTCAACAGCTCCGGAGGCAGAAATACCTGCAGAAAGCAACAGAAGGGGAGAGAGAGAGAGAGAGAGAGAGACTACGGGAAGAAGTTGAATTAATAACAAGCATTGATGGGATATGAGGGCGTACAGATGGAGAGGAAGAGGAGGAGAAAGGAGCTCAGTGCATCATAGGAAGTCCCCCGGCAGTCTAGGCCTATAGCAGCATAACTAAGGGGGGGCTCAGGGGTCACCTGAGTCAACAACCACCATCTCCATCCCTACTGTTCCCTCTTTCGATCACCTGGTTTTCAAACTCTCTGGTCCCACTCCCCTGGTCGCAACTGTCATCTACCGCCCTCCCAAACCAAACCCTTCCTTCCTCTGCGATCTCTCTGACCTTCTGACCCAGCTCTGTGCCATATCACCATCTGTACTCCTCCTAGGAGATTTTAATATTCATATCGACGATCCAACCTGCAAATATGCCACAGAATATCTGGAAATACTTCTCTCCACACATCAACTTCCCCACTCACAACCGTGGCCACACCCTGGACTTGGTTTTCTCCACCGGTCTCACCATTCCTCATCTATCCAGCCTCAATCCTCACATCTCTGACCATTTGGCCATCACAATAGACTTTGATATCCCCATCCCCACCCCAAAGCACAAACGCACCATAATTTTCAGAAACCTCAAATCCATCTCTCCCTCAGCTCTCTCAGCCTCCATCACCTGCAAGATGTCTGCCTCCCCTCCACCGTCGTCCGATAACCTATCTGCAATAGTGGACTACTACAACGACACTCTCTCCTCCTGCCTCAACCAACTGGCTCCCATAAAAGCCAAAAAAGTCTCATTCACACACTCAGCTCCCTGGTACACCCCTGAACTCCACCAAATGAAATCACGAAGATGCCAACTGGAATGACTATACAAGAAAACTACATTAACAGTTCATCTCCAAGCCTACAAACACCATTTCCAACAATACAATGAAGCTCTCAAAACAGCTCGTTCCACCTACTATTCACAACTCATAAACTCTGGCTCCAGCAACCCCAAGACTCTTTTCTCCACCATCAGCACCCTCCTCAAACCCTGTGACAACACCTCCTCATCCTTCACAGCCACACAGTGTAACTCCTTCCTCTCACTTTTCCAAACAAAAATCGACACCATTTACAGCAACCTGACTCAACCCTGACATCATGTCCAACTTCTGGCCCATCTCCCCTTTCTATCAAAAATCCTTGAACGTGTTGTCGCCACTCAGCTAAAATCCCACCTCATCTCCAATAACCTCTTTGAACCATTTCAATCTGGCTTCCGTTCTAAACACAGCACTGAAACAGCCCTCCTCAAAATCACCAACGACCTCCTCCTCTCCTCAGACTCTGGTAACCTCAGCATCCTCATCCTCCTTGACCTCTCTGCAGCCTTTGACACCATCAGCCACACCATCCTGCTCTCCCGCCTGGAATCATTTCTCAACATCACAGACACTGCACTCTCCTGGCTCAAATCCTACCTCACTAACAGACACCAGTTCATCCACATCAATAACTGCACTTCCTCCACTGCTCCTCTGTCCCAAGGCGTCCCCCAGGGTTCGGTGCTTGGTCCCCTCCTCTTCATCCTCTACATGCTCCCCCTTGGCAAAATCATCCGTCGTCACGGCCTCCAGTTCCACTGCTACACTGACGACATCCAACTATACATTTCCACAAAAGCCATCACCACCACGACTCACTCTACACTCACCAACTATCTCCAACTGAACAGCGATAAATCAGACATACTCATCTTGGCCCCACATCCCACACCAAAACCACCCACAACTTCAGCCTCACTTTTGGCAACTGCACACTGTATCCCTCCCTACACATCTGCAACCTTGGAGTAATGTTCGACAGCCAGCTAAAATTTGATCATCACATAAACTACATCACCAGGACTGCCTTCTTTCACCTCAAGAACATTGCCCGTCTCCACCCCTCACTCTGCTTCTCTGCTGCCGAAACCCTCATCCACGCATTTGTCACATCCAGACTAGACTACTGTAACAGCATCCTCTACGGCTCATCATCCAAAGTCCTCAATAAACTTCAATAAATCCAGAACCCCGCTGCCCGCCTGCTCACCCCTACCCGCTCCCGAGACCACATTACCCCTGTCCTTCAAAACCTACACTGGCTCCCTATCACACACCGCATTCAATTCAAAATCCTTCTCCTCACACACAAAGCTCTTAATAACCAGGCCCCCTCCTACATCACAGACCCGCTCCACCACCACACCCCTTCCCGCAGCCTCTGCCCATCTGAAGCCAACCTCCTCTCCTTGCCTGCGCGGACCAAGCACCGAACCTGGGGTGACAGAGCCTTTTCCGTCGCTGCCCCCTCCCTCTGGAACTCACTCCCCAAACCCATCAGAGACTGCACTGATCTCCCCACCTTCAAATCCCTGTTAAAAACTGGCTTTTAATGTGTGATCATGTTGTGTCTAGAGCCTGATTTTATGTTGTGTCTTAGTGTTTAATGTGTCTAATGGTGTTTTATTGTGTCTTAGTGCTTAATGTAGTTTTTAGAGCTTGATTTTATACTGACATCTATTTTATCTTGTACAGCATCTTTGAGCACTTGTAAAAGCGCTTGATAAATATAATGTATTATTATTATTATTATTATTAATAAAGCATTTTAACAACAGAAAAAGTGACAGATGTCAGAAATACATTACCAGGAGATTCAATAAGGTAGTTGTATATGTCAGGATATGACACCTCTGGCCAATGGGTGGGTCGTTTATCCACTGTGATGGAGGCAGACTGAAGGGACACTCATCAACCTATTTCTTTATATTTTTCTATATAGTATACAGTATCATTATAGTTATTTATAGTTATTTAATTCCACCAAAAATTTGGAGAATTCAAATGTCAGTTCAACTTTAGGTTGCACTGGACAATGAAGGTGGTGCTTGGCACTGGCTGACAATTTACTGTTACGCAGTTGGTGTGACCAGTGTTTTATGTGTATGCCTAATGTGGAATGCTTGGCTGTAAGACCCAGGCTGACTGGGATCAAAGGTCATCTCATTGAGTATGTGTGAAGAGGGAGGAGAGAGGAGGACAGGGGGTGTTGTTAGAGATATGGATGGGAGGAGGTTTTGTTACAGGTCAGGTATTAATAGCTTAGCTAAGTGTGACCTTGAATGCCAAATGTAAATTAAATTGGAGTAATAGAGAGGCAGCAAGTCAAAAGTATCTCACTGCACTGACAGACCTCTTATAACAAGATATGATCACTTATTCCACAGAAGCTAATGCAGTTCACTTCAACTTCACAAGTCATTTTGTGTACATGTGCAGTATGTTCAGACTACTCCGAATTGCTTAGTGTGCATGTGAGTCACTCCGCTCCAATCACGAGAAGGATGTTGTTACCATGACAACAACTTGTCACCATCAGTCAGTGACATGTGAATGTATAATAAATAATAATTAACATAGTTATTATTTATAAAGTATAAGTAATAGAATAATAAATAATCATAATTATAATAATTCAGATTTATATGGTAGTGAATGTAATTAATTACTATCACTCAAGTACAAATAAGAGGCCATTATACTTTTACTCCACTACATTTATTTGACAGCTTTAATTACTAGTTACTAGTTAATGAAGATTTTAGATACAAAACTTAGGATGAGCTTATAAAATATGATACATGATTACAGATTAAACTACCCATCACTATATTAAATAGTTAAAACTAGCTCCACCTTGACAACAATAAAATACAAAGGAATGTATTGTCATTAATGATCTAATAATATAATAGTGCACTCACAGGGGCCATTATTCTGCATTGAGGACATTTTGCTAAAAATACTTAAGTAACATTTTCAATGCAGGACTTGCAGGGCTACTTTTACTCAAGTAAAGGATCTGAATACTTCCTCCACTACTGGTGGACCTTTTTTAGTGAAAAAGGTTTACCCCTGTCTTAATGAAAATATGCTAGTAGTTGCATGTTGGGATATGTAGTATCTTGTGTTTTTTTAGCTTGACCCATACTTTCAAATTCAGTATGTCTTGGTCTTATTGCTTTTTTAGTCCGTCTCGTGTTAGTATCCCCAACCTTATGGGAATGCTGTGCTAAATCACTGGAGTAACCCTTTAATGATGAAAAATACAAGACATGGGAAATGTGGGACTGACTGTATCAATGAATCTCTGCTCACCTGTATACTGGCGGCAGGTGTGTAGGAGGACAGATCACAGAAGCTCTCACATCCTGTCAACACTTTACAGTCAATTTATTAAGCATCATTCTGGTCCAGTTCCAGTCACCATGTGACAACAGGTATATGTTCACATTTAAAAAAGAACCAATCCTATGGACCAAGCAATAAATTATCCTAAAGATAAAAACAGAAATCAGGTGAGCCACATAATTTACCTAATACAAGTTCAGGTGTAACTATCTACATGAAATTCCCCCCCAAATGTAGTGAAAACGTGTAGAATAAACATACAGTAACAATGCAAAGTCTAAGAACTAGTAAACAATACTGATACAAGTTGGAAGCACGTGTTTCTTCATATATATTTTGCATTGAGGCAGAGTTTGAACCCAGCTGATGGAAACACCTAATTTGCATTTTATTCACACAGCAGTCCGTTGAGTGGAAATTTGTTGGGCAGCTGGATGGAAACGTAGCTGCAGAGGCAGCCGGGCAGCCGGGGCTCCAGCTGAGATTGAAGCTGTGTGGTAATGCAGCAGATTAGAGAAGGCATTCTGTCAACAGTAAATCCCCCCCACCCCACACCACCCCACTCCAACCTCCCATTCTCTGTTTTAATCCTGCTGCTGGATCAAGGACACTTACCTCCCTAGAGCTTCACGTGTGTGTGTGTGTGTGTGTGTATGTGTGCAGCAGGGAGTTTGCTGGTGTTTTCTGGGAAGGGGAGAGTTAAGAATGTGTGAGTGTACTTTAATTTGTACAAAGCATGCAGACATTCAGCCTATTTTTTATTTGGTTGAGTTTGTACGTGTGTGTGTGTGTGTGTGTGTGTGTCAGCTATTTGGGCACAAGTGGCTTTAAACTCTGCCAGCAGCACCATGCTCGGCACTGGCCTCTGCCCTGAGCTATTTATAAAACTGTCCAGATGTGTGGGCGTAAATATGTGTGTGTGTGTGTGTGTGTGTGTGTGTGTGTGTGTGTGTGTGAGCCTGGATTAGTAAGTGTTTAGTGTTAAGTAGTATTTCACATCATTGTGGGTTTGGTGTAAAAACTGAATGAATTTAGACGATGTTCCACAGCAAAAACCTTGAAATTATTTGTAAGTAAGTAAGGAAACTGCATGGTCATTCTGACAGGAATTAATGTAGAAATCATATTTCAAACTAAAATAAGTATCACAACATGATGGCACACTGCTTCTTCAACCAATGTTTGACTTCTAATTGTTGAATGCCCCTATAATGGGACTGACAGGAAGGGCTTTTGCAACTTTGCCTGAAATTTTCCTCTGAAAATGAGCCTATTTATAGGCAACATTCATGCAGAAATTCTGTACCTACATAGGTTATCAGTCATGTCTCATTTCTCGCTGCGAGAAGACTATTTCTTGTAGTGATTTTTAATAGTGTTCCAGTTCCTGTGAAGAAGAGTTTCCATAGTGTTGTGTATTCTCCATGGAAAGAGAAATGTCAGTCTGGAACTGAAGTGGCAGAAATGTTTGACGTGATTTGGCCAGCCTGTCTTTATTCTCGAGTCGAGGCAGATGACCGCCCACCTTGAGCCTGGTTCTGCTCGAGGTTTCTACCTGTTAAAAGGGAGTTTTTCCTTGCCACTGTCGCCTAGTGCTTGCTCATGGTGGGAACTGTTGGGTCTCTGTAAATATAAAGAGTCGGTCTAGACTTGCTCTATTCGAAAAAGTGCCCTGAGATAACTTTGTTATGATATGGCGCTATATAAATAAAACTGAATTGAATTGAATTCTCTGCATGAACAAAATGTGGATGTTCAAATCCAGTTTTTGACCAATAGCAGCACTGATATAAATACAAACAGGGACAGTCTGTCTTGATCGTTTTATTAATTTTAGGGCACTGTCTTCTGCGCTTTTTCTACACCCATATATCAGACCAAAACATACATTGTAAAACATCATGGCCACGCCCCTTTTTGGGGGCTAGAAAACTGAAGATCCTACAGATGCAATTTGACGTGTGTTTGGATTACAATTTTGGATTTTGGAAAGTTTGGATGCAATAATTTCGTGTTAAACAAACCCTTGTTTTTTAGACATGTCTTATAGTTATTTTGCTACCTTGCCTGAACCTGAGCGTTTGCAATACCTTAACAAATTAAGGTTGATCGGTCAGCCGTCATGCCCCTTCAGTCTTCCCCCATCCAAGCGGATCAATGAACCAACACAGTTGCCAGACATTGCTTATCCGGACATCTATACGTAAAGTGTCTGTAAATAACCAACCTGTTTGAGCTAATGTTAGGCTAGCCTGAGATTTAGTTGGAGATGACAGTCTGATGCTGCTATACTGTATGACTGTAGTCCAGCAGCCTCCCAAGCTAGCTATCTATCAGTAGTAACTGTCACCAGCATCATTTAGCTATTTACCACACTGACAGAGAATATTCATGTCTTATATGCCTTTTTTCCTGTTTCTTTCCTTATGTGAAAGCACGATTCTTTGCCCCAAAAGGGGGTGCGGCCTTGGCGCTTGCCGCTTGGTGGCACATATTGACTAGATGGAGGCAGGATCAGGACGAAGCTGATGTCAAATTAGTGTGTATTGCAGCTGGGACGGCGCCTATAAGGAAAGAGAAACCCAAACAGACTAATTTTTACAGTTAATTTTATACAGCATATCCTCATTTGATGTAATTGTTCAAATGCTTGAAAAGTAAAAACTAATTTTCTTGCTCATTTCAAATGTTTTATAATAGTTTATTAAGTTTCCTCACTCTGAACTCAGCTTTGTGGCTGACTGGCCACCACTGATCCAAATGCTAATGTTGCTCTGATTTTCCTGGAAGTGTTTGCTACAAGTTTGCTTCAAAAGTTAGCTACTTTTGTGATGTTACGTATTTAGCGGTTCGTTAACAAGTGAAATCAGACGCAAAAACAGTGTATAGCTCCTTTCAAATTAGCTGAATCCATTGTATTAGTATTAATATTGGATTTGATTTAAATGTAACTCCGAGGCTGGCTTGAATGGTTTTTCGGACTCATAATTACAGTCTCAATGATATCACGTGAATGCAGCATTAAGGCTGGTACCTTTTATGGTTTTGGTTCGCTCTCAGTGCTCTTTATTAGTGTCATTTCCACCCGGAGCAGGCAGCTGCTTTTAGCTTTAATGATTTAGCAGCTAAAGAGCCAGATATTTTTCTCAGGAGCTGGTGGAGACCAAGACCAGAGCTAAAAGAGAGTGAATATTGGACTTATATTCATCAGGTGGATACAAACACAATTCCAAATGAATGCTAATGTTGTAGAGCTGCAACGTTTAGTAGGCAACTATTTTGATAATCGATAAATCGTTTAATTTTTCAAGCAAAAATGCCAATCATTTGATGGTTGATGGTGACGAAGTTGATGGTTCCAGCTTTTCAAAAGGGAGAATTTGTTGCTTTTCCTTGTCTTACATCATAGTAAATTTATTCTCTTTTGATTTTGGACTGTTGGTCGGACAAAGCAAAGTACTTTTCATTTGGGCATTTAAAATCTTCCATAGTACATCCTACGTGTCTTTTTCCCTCTCCTCTTCTGCAATAATTTATTTGGATCTCACCTACATACTCTCTCTCTCTTTCTCTGCAGTTTTCTGTGTACCTCGCTCTCCCTCTCGCTCTCTAATTAAGAAACCTGGGGGTACGGTACGCCGGTGTGTGAGTGCACATCCGTTCAGTCTTGTAATGGCAAGAAGGATGATAAGAAGGAGAGGGAGAGGAAGGAGGGGAGTGGCAGCCGATCATTAGGTCTGACGTAACTGGCACGGAAGAGACGCAGTTTGGCGTAATCACCTCTCACCATGGCAACCAAAGTGTGTGCGTGAGAGAGACAGCAATTGAGAAACTTGAGAAAGGAGAGGAAGAAGAGAGAAAATGAACAGGAGAGGGAGTGTGTGTGTGTGTGCGCGCGTGTGCGCATTTTGAAAGGTTGACAGGATACAGTTTTATTTCTATCCATTCAGGAAGTGGAAATGAACCTGCAGCGGCTGGTGGAGAAGTCTTTACAAACACATTGTGTGGCTGACGTAAAGGCCTATCTTTGTGTTGTTAAGTCATTGTAGGTCATATCAAAGTGATGTAAAAAAAAAAATATATAAAAATTTAATTATTAGATGATGTTGTCAAAAGTTGAATTTTAGGGAAATGTGTATAAAATGATGCACAAGCCATCCAGAATATATCCATTTGGTTTAGTACTAAACCAGAAGTGCAAGCATTTTGTAGATTCGGGAGGTTTCTGTAAATGTGATGAATTGATGGCTGAGTTCCATTTAGTTGCCCCTGTTTGAGGGTCCTGTAACACACTGTCATGTCTTAATGGGACACTTGAATAGAACAGAGTTATTAATAACACCTGAGCTTTTCTTACTATGACAAGTGAAAAGGCCTGCAGTTGTATGTACTCTGAGCTGCAATGGAGGTGTCCTTCTTGGGATATTTGGCATTTTCCATGGATCGATCTCCTCATAAACTCTCAGTATTTCTGCTTTGTCTCCTACACATTAAGTAGTTACCGTTACTGTTATCTTTATCAAAGTAAAAGTGACAATTTGATCTACTGTACACAAAATATTACCACAAAATACTGACCATCATCCCTCTTCTTGCCCCCCCTGTCTTCCTCTTTCCCCTATCACCTTTCTTACTTCCTCTCTCTCTGTCTCTCTCTCTCTCTTCTATAGGTCTCCAACCTCCCTTCACCCCTCTCCTCCCTGTGGATCATAGGAACGCCCTGTCATCACCCCCTTCTCCCCGGACAGACCTGCGGAAGGAGTCCTGGATCGCCTTTCATCCCTAATTCCTCGACTCTCTGCCCATCTCCCACCATCACTTTCCTTTGTCATAATGATTTATGAAGTACTTTAGTGCCCTCAAGCAAGGCATTGCTCTGCTGTTGACTCTTGTTTGTCAAAATGGACAGGTGTTCTCGGCTGTTAAGAGGGATAAATCGACAACATTGACATTCATAGTGGAAATGTGATGCTTTAAGAGAAGGGAAAGGGCAATAAAAGACAGATTGGAGGTTCAAACTGCCTCATAACACCTTAAATGAGGACTAGTGGAACCTGGAAACTCTAAGTGCCTTGCCCAAGGGAACACCAGCAGGGCCAAAGAAATGTACAGCAAGGAAACCAAAATCCAACAGTTTTTTTTAAAATAGAGTTGCTTTAGCATCCATCTGTACCTCCATACCTCCATCCTTTTCTCCTTTGTTGTACTTCATCTTTCCATCCATTCATTGCTTCTTCAGTTTGGTCTAGTGGTGGAGCTTTTAAGCTAAAGGGCCCACGTGTCTCCTTCCTTTCGTTCTTCTTCCCTAACTTCCTTCCCCCTCCCTCTTTGTTTTCTTTCTTTGGCCCACCCACCTGGCCTCCACCATTCGCCCCTCCCTCGCAACGGCTGTCCTCCCCCCTCGCCCCCGCCCCCAATCATCCTCCACCTCCTCTGCCCCCTCCTCCCCTCACCACCACAATCACCACCACCATCCTCACCCTCAGTCCCACTCCCACCATCACCAGCACCACCATCACCACCCCCAGCTCTCCTCCTCTCCCCCTCGCTTCTTGCCCCCTCCCTTCTCCGCCTCCTCCTCTGTGGCAACCATGGCGATGGCTGCCACTGCCTCTTCCTCTTCCTCTTCCCCGTCGTCTTCAACGTCGGGCAACAGCAGTGCCCGAGAGCACCTGCTGGCGGTGCGTCGGCGCACCCCGCACACCCGGCCATACACGATTGGGCCCGACAACCTCCGCAGCCTGTCGGTGCAGGGCACAGTCGGAGCCTCCACCTCTGCGTCCTCCTCCTCCACTATGTCGTCAGGGAACCAACCAGAAATGGCGGGGGTGGGGCTCCAGCGGGCTAATAGCGACACAGACCTGGTGACATCAGACAGCCGCTCATCACTCACGGCGTCTACGTACCAGCTGACTCTAGGCCATAGCCACCTGGTCATCTCCTGGGACATCAAGGAGGAAGTGGATGCCACCGACTGGATCGGCCTGTACCACATCGGTGAGCAAACTCAAACTCACCTCCCCCAGTGTGGAACAGTCTGCTTCAGGAACTGTGTTTTAAATTTCATAGAAGACTAGATTCCTAGAGCCCACGTTACTGTCTTCAAGGTACTTGTTTTCTCTGACAGACAGTCCTAAATTTATGCAATTTACTATGACAAGCAGCAAAAAGTATTTGAGAAGCTGGAGCCAGTGCTGATTTTTAAACATACAAACCAGATATATCTTAGCCACGGGTGGAAGTAACAAATTACATCTACTCTTGTTATTGTAACAAAGTTGTTGGGTTTTTTTTATAGGTCAGTAGGTCATTTTACTTTTACATTGCATTGTATTTTATTACATATGAAGTCTCATCTGTTACAGAGTAAAAACAAAAGTCACATGAAAATTGCATCTACCTTAATCACTGATTTAATGCACCACCCGAGGAGCACGCTGACTGACCCAAATCAAACACACCCACAATGTTGAGTGACCAACAGGCACATGCTGGGTAGGGTTGTGCCAATTGGTGATCGGATCGTATATTGGCAATTGAAGGGATGATCGACGCTTGTTTTTTCCTACACCGATATTAAGTCTATTTTAACTAAATTAATATCCGAACTAAGATGATCTCTAGAATCTGCTCCCTACTGTGCAATTAGAGATGTTTCTGGTGGAGCGGCATGTCCACCCGCTGAGGCCTGTTAATCAGCACAAGTGTCAAGTGAATTTTAAGTCCTTACAAACCAGTTTGTTGTCTCTTTTCCATGGATCTGACACCCCGCATCTCCGTTCACAATATGCCTGCTCACCAAAACTTTGCTCTGCACTCCATAAGAGTAGTTAATGTTATGGATAAGATTTGGATTGTGATATCAAAGATAAGATAATGTTAAACAGAACATGATGCTGTGATAGTGTCACACCAAGCACAGACAGAGACTTTTAAAAGGGAGCTGCTGTTATGAATAGAGGAGACATTGCTATTAAATAGATTTTTTAATGTTTAAATATTTTAAATAAAATGTTCACACTCTTTTATATATGTTTATTCACATAACTTTAACTGTACTGCTTGCAGAAAGCTTAAAGATTCGATTATTTCTGTCAGATGCTGAGCCACGCTGAAGATGATTATTCAAAACCTTTAATCCAAATTAAATTCTAACGTCAATAATAATTTAAAAAATGCTAAACAGAGAATAAATTATTTAATAAAAATGAATAAATATACTTACTACTAGCTTGCAGGTAGGCTGTGTAATATCCTTAGGCTCACCTTTGGCATCTGGGTAAAACCCATAATATCCCCAAATACAAGATGTTACGTTTTTCTTTGACACAAATGCTGGCGTTTCGCTGGCGTGCTGTGATGTAACTCCCCCCACCCCCTCCTACACCCACCGCCCCCTGCCGATCTCGAGTAACCACGATTGGACGATATGAAATTGGAAACAATCACCCAACCCTCAATTCAGTTTAGTTCAATTCAATTTATTATTTGTGTGTGTGTGTGCGTGTTCGTGCGTGCTACGCGGTGTGTAAAAACTGCAGTTTCTTCTTTGCTTATACATTGTGTGTTTGTGGGCTCTCTGTGGAGTTTATATTGTTTATACATCTCTGTGCTGTCTGCCTTGGTGATGTTTTATTCTACTGTACAGTGGGCCAAGCAGGTTCATTCAGCATACACTAGCCTATCTTTCCCTATGTTCTGTTTTCAGTCCATGATTGCAGTTAAGCTGAACAGCATGACTGAGACTGTGACTGACAGCAGAAGCATATTGTGGCAAACGATCAGCAACGGGTTCGACTAGGTGGTCCAAAAATGTGTGATTTTGCTTAAGTGTAATCACCTGATTGCAGGGACTGTATGATGATAAGTTTATTTTTAAAAAGACAAAAGGTGGGGTCTCAAAATCCCTCTAATTGAATAATGGGGATGCATTTGCTCCACTTGCTTCATTGCTCAGGCGCCTATGCTGGTGGTGTAATAAAAATTGCTGTAGGTAGTGATATGATAGCTCTACTGAAGAGGTTGCGAGTTGAAACTCATTTCCTCAAGGTTAGAGCATTACATCAGCCCCACTGCTGCTACATTAACTTGCTAATAGATTGTGTGTGTGTGTGTGTGTGTGTGTGTGTGTAAGAAAAAGATGGTGAGAGAAAGGTAGTAGGTTATCCTGATGAAAAGTGATGCTGACTCAGCGTCAATAACATTTAAGAGCAGCATGTTTCTTCTCATATTACACTGTCTCCCTTTCTGACACACACACATACACACGCACACACAGCATTTTAAGTGCATCCTCCTCGTCCTAGTGTGATGTTCTTGTGAATGACAGAGGGTGTGGAGTGAAGTGTAACCTGTCTGTCCCAGAACAATACTACAAAAATCTGTGAATATTTGAAATTTTAAAGATTAAAAATATTGCATCTACTCAACAGTTTTTCACATATCTTCACACATCACAAATTACATTTTCTTTCCATTTCACTCTTCAAGTAGCGGAAGTATATTCTGAGCAGCCTTCATCATAAGAGGACACTGTGTACTGTAAGGGTCTGTAAGAAAATGCTTTGGATGAACCTTATGTTTCACTTTTGTTTGTTTTCTTTGAGCCTACCACTTGGCTTAGAAAGAATTTTTCAAATATTTTAAAGGGGCACTTAACCAATTATTAGGAGTACTACTCAGTCTGTGAAAACAGTTGTATAATGACTTCTGTGGCTCTGGGGGGAGCTTATTAAAATTAAAATCAGAGAAAATAACATTGTCATGATGACATCACCAGGGTTATCTCAGATTGGACTTGAGCCTTGAAATGTATAATAAAAAACCTTTGTTAAGAACTATGGAGTTTGAAAGACATGGGCATTTACCAGGCAGGGAAGGTCTAATGGAAGATGCTATCATGTTGCATTATAGCATTATAGGATCCAGTGTTTTTGGAGCGTAACCCATACTAGGGGCTACAAGTCAGGATATCTCAGCCTCTGCTTTACCAAATTTGACCGTACTTTTTAAAGTAAAAGTCTCCTCTTATTTAATGAAAGAGCAATATCGCTGGAGTGCCCCTTTAAAAGAACATACCATTTAACAATAATCACCACCAAGACCCGCATTAGTGAAATAAGCAATTTGCCAAATTCATGGAAAACATAATAAAAGGATACATGCTGTTCACCAAATATTTTAGCTATTCTTCTTATCTTTGAACCAAAAGCTTCTAAATGAACAGAATGGGTGAATAAATTATCATATATTATAAAATATTATATTATATTTGCACACCGTCCCTGGATTCTTTATGAACCTATAAGGGCTCTATGATGCTTATGATGCTTACATAATAGGCAACTTCATATGACACAATAACTTAACAGCAGTTCTGCTTTCTGTTATAATGCAGAATAAAGTGAAGGTGGGGGGAAAAAATGAATCTCTCTTTGCTAGGTAACGGTAAATCATTAATTACTGATAGGATCCATATATATTGTGTTTAAAAAAGATACAAACATGATGTAACTAGTTAATCTCTTTTTTGTATTATAAATCTCAGAAGGGAAGGCTGAAATAAGATATAAACATAGAGTAAGAAAAAATGAAATACCCTCCCCTGCTCTCCCAAAAAAATCAGGCTACTCTCCCTTAAGCAAAGAAAAAACAAACAAAAAAACATTACAATACCCTCCCATTTTTCTGATCCCCCCTAATAATTTTCGTACAGTCTCTAAAATGCAGTGAAACATGTCTTCTTGCAACAGGAAACAAATTGTAGATGTATGGAGAGGACATAAAATATAGTTAAAAATGATTGTTTTGTTGTTTTTTTTAATAGATTTTTTTTTATTTTGGCATTTTTGTCAAAAAAGAGGCAGACAGTAAACAAGGCAAGAGAGGGGTATGACAAAACCCTAATTTGTTGTCAAAATCTGTACAAACCAAAAACTATGAATATATGTGATACAATAAGTAAATGCAACTGTTTTTTATTCCTCTGCCTTACAGCATTAATCCAAATATATTTTTCCAGTTTAATGTGAGAAAATGCCATCTCTGTTAACAGCCTGTGTCTGCTCAGTGATGCCCTGTAGTTCTCAGGCTCAGGTGTGAAAGAGCAGCTTTCAGCACAGCCAGTGAATTACTCGCCATTTTACAAAAGTCACCTCAAACCACAGGTGACCGATTTTGTGAGAATGTGTGTGTGTGTGTGTGTGTGTGTGAGAGAGAGAGAGAGAGAGAGAGAGAGTAAGTGCCTGTGGACAATCCTTTATCGGAGACAGAGAGATAGAGAAAGTCGGTGAAAGGTGCATCCCTCCAACCTCTCTGTAGCTCTTCAGCGGTATTGATCCAGGCAGGGGGATTTCTGGATTTTTTTTCTCTCCAGGGCCAAGCCCTGTTTCCAGTCTGGCTGTCGGCCATGGTCCCCTGGAAGTCACCTGAGCTGTGACGTGTGTGTGTATATGGGTTTGTGTGTGTGTTTTGTGTGTGTGTGTGGGGGGGGGGGGGGTACTTATTTGCTGTCACCAAGGTTTATTGATGGTGACCTGGTGTGACAGAGGGCAAGGGGTGTACTGTATGTGTGTGTGTGTGTCTGTGTGTCTGTGTGTGTGGCTGATGGACATCAGCATTGACCCATTAGGACACAGGCCATTTGTCACAGGACGTACACATAAATGTTTCATGGCTCAATAGGCACAGACAGGGATGTGGTTTATGACCTGAGAACAGAGTTTCCCTCAGGAACCAGTAACCTCCATGGTTTTGGGGAAGCGTTTGGCTGTATTTTCGAAAACTCATTTGCTTTAAGTGTTCAACTCACAACTGTTTATGGTATTCATTGAAAATGGGATGCAAGTACAACTGAAAAAGAATGAACTCTGTGAGTTGAAGTTCCTAGAGAAGCCTGATATCAGAGTACAGGTAAACACGCTGATTATGGTACCAAATCCAACTCGTAATTTTGGTGCTTTTGTCTCTCATGTTTCCTCCCATAAATCATCTCTTGCGAGGTGTCTGTACATGGCGCTGGCTCATTAAGTGAGTCAATAGCTCAATAGCTGTTGTGCAGTGTGTGACCTTGCTAAATGCCCTGTTCTGTTAATTTTTTTTTTACAAGGTCTGCTGCCCCTTGTCTCATCAACTATTAACATCTTGCAACTATGTAGATCCAAGTGTGTTCAAACAGAAGACAAAGAAACACAAAGGAACAGCTTCTGAATGTAAATGTTTGTGTGTGTGTGTGTGTGTGTGTGTTTGTTTCACAGATGAGACGTGTGTGGCCAACGTGTGGGACTCCAAGAATCGTGGCGTGAATGGTACCCAGAGAGGGCAGATCGTGTGGAGACTGGAGCCGGGACCCTACTTCATGGAGCGTGAGTGGACCTCATGGGTCCTGTGTTTGTCTTAGTTACATGTATGTGTTGCTAAAGGGGCATTCTACTGATTATACAGATGAATATCAGTTTAACTGTCATGAAGAGTACTTGGCCTATGAAAACAGCTGTGTAATGTCTTCAGTTTTTAAAATAAAAATAAATTTATTTACACAATGGAACTTACAACAGGCAACAACAGTAATTAAGGCTGCAAGCAGCGATGAACAGGCGATCTGATTTATTCTCTAGGAGTTTGTTAAAGTACAAAGCCTGTAATTTCGAGCATCCCAAGCCCTTCAGAAATGCGTTACAAAAGTAGAATAATAATAATCTTTCCAAAAACAATAGCACTTTCGTGCTCGGGCCCTAACAAGCAACAAATGCTCAAGGTAGTGCACAAAACATAACACATAAAAGAAATACATAAAAAGATAAAGAAATGGCAAACATAAACAAAATTAAGTAAAATCAAGTAAATTTCAAATCAAATTCATTACATAAGGCTGTAGTTTTCACTGCTTAAGAGTTTGTGCAGTATTTTAGTGTGTCCAGGTATAAGTGGGATATGAAGACAGTAAGATTGGGTTTCTGGGTTTCTGGCATGTATATGGAATTTTGCTATATAAGAGATATGATTAATATCTTTTCTTGACAGGTATTTCATCAGCAAAAAATCGTGTCCAATTTTCTGTTTAAATAAAGATTAAGGTCATACCAAAATGTCTGACTAAAGGTGCGGTCCCAAAAATGAGTTGTCGTTTCATCTGTGTGGTGACAGAAGGATCAAAGAGGGTCAATATTTAGCCTGTACATGGCGGAGCTTTGTCAAATCTGAGGAAATAACCCTGATTTCTGTCTGTGTTCTTTCCACAGCAGAGACTAAGATCTGCTTTAAATACTATCATGGTGTAAGTGGAGCATTACGAGCAACGACACCTTGTATCACCGTCAAGAACCCTGGAGTACGGGTATGTTAGTGTGTGTGTGTGTGTGTGTGAGACCCATGTACATGTCCCTCAGCTCCCTGCAGTCATTCCTCCACCTTGACTCTTTCACCATCATCCCTTATTTTCTCTTTCTACTTCTTTATTCAGTCCTTTCTTTCTTTTTTGCGCCCTGCTAATTTTCTCTCATTTTCCCTCATACGAAACCGTCACATGCCATCTGATTGGCTTCCAGAGGCCAATGATCAGTGACCATATTTATCAAGCATTTCAGAGCAAGAAATTGGTCCTAACTGGCCAAACATTCTCAGAGTGACTTATTTATTTATTTATTTCAAATTATAGTGGAGATATAATATTTCTATTTTATATACTGTTATGTTGTATTTCCCAAGATTGCACAAAAAACTACATGCAAGCTGCAGCACTATTATTATAGGCAATATAAAACAATGTGATTGGATATAGCTGATAAAGATATGTCACATAGCTGAGTCAAATTATCTACTATTTTAATTTGCATACACCTAATTTTTTATAAGCCCTGTGAGTGGCTTGCCAATATTAACTTAAAACCTACTATGTAAATGGCATATTGGGAAATCATTATGAGATTGAGCTGTTTATTTATTTTAACCTCATGTAACTTAGATAGTGTAGCCCGTATATTGTTTTTAGCCATGCTAGCAGCTAACCTCATGTAACTTAGATAGGATGGGTTAACATGAAGCACACAAAGCCTACACTTTGTCCTTAACACTTCCTAATATTTTAAACCACAACTGTCAGAAAACGACAGTACGCCATCATGGTTTCTACTTACTTGCGATTACAAAACAGCAGTGCCACACTTTCTCGTTCTACTGCTGAAAGTCAGTGCAGGAAGCTTTACAAATAACGAGGTATATAATAATAAGTAAGTCCTACTGTGATGTACAAGTGTTTTTAGTCTGAGCTTGACTTTCAGTGGGATTACTCTGAAGGATTCAGAGACACTCGATAAATATGGGCCCTAGTTATCAGCTGCAGATCCCCCTTCTTCTTCCACTAACACGGTGACTAGATAAAGGCACGTATCAGGGTCCAGTTCAGCACAGGTGGTTTTAAGTAGAAAGTCTGCCACTTAACCCCCAGAATTTATTGGGTAACGTATTTTGGGCTCAACTCGGCTAAGACAGAAGCTGGAAACTAATTTTGAGATGGCAGGGATGCAGTCGGAGTCAGTGGTGGATGTCACTGACCTCTCGGCAGCACAAACTGAGGCAAAGAGACATTTGCTCCACTTGAGTCAGTAAAATGAAAAGCAGACAGCTTGAATCAGAACTCTCCCTCTCTGATGATTCCTCCTTTTTAACTTTTCATCAAACTCTCAAAGTCGTAAGGGACCCACTCATACGGCTCTCCTTTTCCATTTTCTCATCAGGTGGGCAGTGAAGGCCAAGTGGAGAACCAATCAGGGACTGAGCACTGTCGCAAACTAGTCAGCTTCACCCTATCAGGTAAGAGGAATGATTCAGTGGAATTGTCATGTAGTTGTGGTGCAGTAAAAAATAAACACGCATGCTGATGACTGTGTGCTTTCCACCCCAGACATCCGTGCGGTGGGCCTGAAGAAGGGCATGTTCTTCAACCCAGACCCCTATCTGAAGATGTCCATCCAGCCCGGGAAGAGGAGCGGCCTCCCCAAGTTCACCCACCACGGCCAGGAGAGGCGCTCCTCCATCATAGCCAACACCATTAACCCTGTGTGGCACGGGGAGGTCAGCACAAACACACACGCCTGCAAAAATGCACACACCATGGAATTAAATAAGTGTTAATGAACAATGTGCTGCCCTGATATATTAAAATAATGGGTGAGTTGGAGGTGAAGAGCATTGTAGTACATTATTTTCTTATAACCTCAGAGTGGATTATTGTGCTTTTACCATGACCATTAACCCATTTTCCCAAGACCATAGCTTGGATTGTAAAAACAGAGATCATGAGTTCATGAGTATTTAACATTAAATTTACGATAATTTTGTCTTTTAACATCCTGTCTATAAGTGTGAATGTGTCGTGTCGTGTAGTTTGACATTTGCTGCTTATGATCACCATGCACCTGCATTTTAGAAATTATTTGATCAATTTTACAGTACAACATGCAGCATTAAAGGCTGCCAGAGCTGGTAGAAAATGACAGACTTTCTTTCATGGCATTCTTACAAACATGGACTACTGTTAGAGGTCGTAGCAGCGCAGTTCAGTTCTCCTGCACAGTGCCGGAATCAGCTGGTCATGTTGTGATTCATACTTTAACACAATGCAGCATTTTCATATGGACTTCTTTAACTTTTTTAAGGATCAGAACATTTTTTTGTAATCAGGACCGACACTGTTGGTGTGTGTTTACTATTGCCAGCGAGAGTGACCAGACGTTAAGAGAGTGAACAAAAAACTGTATTTTAAATTTTATTTCTAAATACATAATGTAAATAAAAAACTGTAAATATACCAAATTTACAGGTAGTGTAATACAGCAGGTGAAAATAAAACTACGTTTTTTCTTCCTGTAGAAATACACCTTTGTGGCTCTGATGACTGACGTGTTGGTGATCGAGGTGAAGGATAAGTTTGCCAAGAGCCGTCCAATCATCAAGCGTTTTCTGGGTCAGCTGATCATCCCTGTGCAGAGACTTCTAGAGGGGCCGACAGCTGAGTGAGTCCACATACACATACCGGTATTCACTTTGGGTGCACATCTATGAAAAGTACAGGTTTTGAAATAGACTGACAACTGACCATAAAAACTGAAGTTGTAATGTTGAGCGTGTTGATAAATGTGTGTACTTCATTAAAACAGCGACTCGTGCTTACTTTTAATGAGCACTCAGACAGAAAGATAGAACGTCTGAGGAGGACGCACACAAATCTGACCTTCAGCACTTAACCACAGTGACTCAACATAGTTCAGTCAGTACAAATCAATGCGTCCCAATCATCTCATTGTTCAGGCATTGATTTGATATTGATCAACAAGTGAGGACATCATGTACTCCAGTGAACCATGATGTATAGTGTGCGTGTGTTTCTCACAGGTTGGCAGTTTATGGTGGTAGGAGGTGAGGCAAACACCACCGAAAGTGCACAAAGTCATTGCATGTGAATGGTAAACTTTGTGCTAATGAAGGTGTGTGTATACCCACATCCACATCACATCCAGGCTTATTTAAACATTATGTGAATTAGCACCTCCTAGTGAACACTTGGTTACTATAACCTGTTAGGATCATGAAGTTCTTTAATGGCACATGTCTGATAGGGCTCAGTTGGGTAAAAGTGCATCTGACGCATCTTGATTGCTTCAAAACTGCAGAAGCATTATCTGTGAGTTAAATAAGTCATAAGCATGTCAATTAATTGTATTAGCAATTATTTCATAATTATTTAATTTGTAAATTATTATTTAGAGACCTATTAATTAATTAATTAGCTATTTCATCGTTAGTTCCTGTTAGGTGTTAGTAACATTAGCCATGCTAAGCCACATGTTAAGCATTACATTTCATTACATTTAGCTTTTGGCTAGGCATTTCATTGGGTGTGTAGCCATTTTTGTAAACATTCTGTGGTATGTGTTTTTACAGTTTCACTCCATTTTCACTACTGGCATGCTCTTTTGAGGCTCGCATTAAACTTGGAGCTAAGACGTTGCATCTCGACTCTCGTGTCATTTCTGAAGAGAGAGCAGTACAGCTTGTATGCCTGAATATGTGTTAATTTACGTCTGTTGTGTCTGTGTTTTCTCTGACAATGCATCTTCTAATGTTGAAATCCTGAGCTGCTGTGGGTAGGGGAATAATGTAATGTGTGTGTGTGTGTGTGTGTGTGTGTGCAGCGATCAGCCAGTCAGCTACAGCCTGTGTCGTCGTCTCCCTACGGACCATGTGAGCGGGCAGCTTCTGTTCAGAGTGGATATCACCTCCACTGGACAAGAAGGTGTGTGTACGTGATACATATTTCTTGGTTAACAAGATGTTCCATTGTGACTGTCACGTTCACGTCATACAGAGACCATATGTAATATGATAAAAATAGCTAATTTATCTAGTCTAACTGTAAGGCTAGCAGTAGGGGTACCATTGTGAATACAGCCTAAAACGCCTCCAAGTCGGAATAACCAGAGATTTTCCCGAACGGATTAATAAACTTTAAGGTGATTTGGAGCTGTGCTCAGTCAAGTTGTGTTCATGGGAATCAAAAGACTTCTGATATGGACCTCTGACCTTCAGAATAAGTTAAGGTAAAGTAATTTGTTATTTATACCCACTGGATGAAAGTATGGATCATATTCTGCTGCAGAAAAATACAATGTTATAAAATGTGTCCTCTCCTGTATGCCAGTCTGTTATGTACTGGCTACTGCCTATTTGATTAGTAATTTCAATGTGAGGATAAAGTACAGGCCAGGGGATCTATTTTGAGATATATCTTATGCTTTCAAGGAGGAATTGTACAATATTTAACTTGTTTTTTATTGTAACAAATACCACATATGGGGTATTATAGTTTTTTTTTTCACAGTTTGACTGAAATCATTGATTAGTCTGTACTTTCATTTAGCTGGTATGACAATTAAATGCTGCATTACATTACATTAAGGCAGTTTATTTTTTTAAATAAAGTTATATTTCAACATTTTTATTTTGAATGTCAGATGCATATTCCATAAGTCTTACTTTCCCCTAAATTCCTCCAAAAGCTCCCCTAAACCATTTGCTCAGTTTATCATTCTTTTTCTACCCTATGACCCCTGGGGGGCTCTGTGCTCATCCCCAACCTGAATCTTCTTTCATCCCTTCTCCTCCTCCAACCTGTCTTTCTCTCAGAAGCCTCCCCAGATGCTGTGGGAAGCATCTTGGGTGGCGCAGTGAACGGTGACCCTGGCAGTCCCTCTGACGACGAAGACCTCCCTCATCCATCCTCGTCCTCACGCGTCATATGCGGACCTTCTCCCACAGGCTCCGACGAGGGCTCGCTGTTAGTCAACGGTGCTTGTTACTATGGCGACGACAGCGTGTGGAGGGAGCCTGGGCAGATGGGAGAGGAGGATCTGCTTCCTGTGGCTCCAGGCGGCCACACCCACCGGCAGGTGTCACTCAACGACTACCTGGATGCCATTGAGGCTCCCAGGAGCCCCGGGGACCGACCTCTGGCGGGGCCTTCGCCGAAACTCCGCTCCAGCTTTCCAACGGACACGCGGCTCAATGCCATGCTGCACATAGACTCAGATGAGGATGAGGAGACGGCAGGGCAGCACAGGGAGCAATCACTGGAGACGAGGACACAGCAGAGCACAGACTTAGCATTATCAAGGAGATTGTCTACATCTGAGTCTCAGCAAGGGAACAAGGGTTCAGTAGGGGAGCCACAGGGGCAGGCTGGAGATGAGACTCGGCCTGGAGGTGGGGTTACAACAGAGGCAGGTTCCTCTGCCAGTGCTCAGCCTGGAACTGAGTCTGCAGGGGCTGAATCTGGATCTGCAGAAGGTGCAGCTGGAGTCCAAACACAGGCAGGAACAACTGCTGAGACTGCAGCTGGGACCGGGGTGATTGCTGGAGCATCAGCTGAGGCTGCACACGTCACTGGAGAAACTTCCACAGCTTCCAACTCGTCTCAGGCATCAGGGGCTCAGGCCGCCGCAGCAACTGGGCCGGGGGAGTCTGTGGGGGAGTGTACCTGTCAGGAGCAGAGCAGCAGGACGGGTCCAAACCAGGAAGGACCCTGCAATCCCTCACTTGGTCCACTTTCACCCATTCAGGTGAGCAGCTGTAGTTTAGATGACTAAAACCTAGATGTCTTGGATGCCAGGTGGGAGGAGCTTTTTTCTGAATCTCTTCTCCTCTCACCTTAATTCCTCTCCTCTTTTTTCTTCCCCTCTCCTCCCCATTTCCTTTGCTCTCCTCTTCTTAGGAGGTGGAGACAAGAAAAGAAGTGGCTCCGAAGGCGGAGGAGGAAGGGGCGGAGTCATCGAGCAGTGAGGCAAACGGGCCAGTAGCAGCAGCTGCTCCTACCAGCAGCAACATAGCTGACCAAGGAGGAGGGACTTCTGAAAATGGTAGATGTTAAATGTCAATGGCAGCAACATTTACTAAGAATTCACTGGCCTTTTTTAGGCACTAAACAGTTTAATTACATTTTTCCGTAATAACTAAAGGACCAAGTGTCTGTCTCACACACACACACACACACAAGGAGAGAGACTAGCCAGGTCCAAACAGTGAGAAAGAGAGAGACAAAACAGACAGAGTGAGTCACCTGTCAACATATCTGTTTTAATGTACGTATGGGATGTATAAAATGTGTAATGTATATAATAAGTGGAGTTTGCATGTTCTCCCCGTGTCCGCGTGGGTTCTCTCCGGGCACTCCGGCTTCCTCCCACCATCCAAAGACATGCAAGTTAGGTTAACTGATTCTAAATTGTCCGTAGGTGTGACTGTGAGTGTGAATGTTTGTCTGTCTCTGTGTCAGCCCTGTGATTGACTGGCGACCAGTCCTGGGTGTACCCTGCCTCTCGCCCAATGTCAGCTGGGATTGGCTCCAGCCCCCCGCGACCCTCTAAGAGGATAAGCGGTATAGACAATGGATGGATGGATGGTATATAATAAGTGTAATATATTCTGATATGTCTGTATTTGTACAGTCAGACTGGATTTTCATCCTTGAAACATTTTCTTTGGTTCTTTTCACTTATCTTGAAAATAATGATTTGGTGTACTTGATTAATAGAGTCATTAAGGTTTGCAGTGCCCCGGTTGATATTTTATTGCATTTGATTTTGTATCCAGAAACCATACAATATTATATACATATGTAACATGGCTGCGATGGCCATGCACAAGCAGCAGTATCTCAGTCCGCTGCTTTAATCTGCCTAGTTGTTGCATCACATACATGAACTCCTAACGTCTTGTTAATTACAGGAGCGAGAGCCAGCGGCGGAAACAGGCAGGAGGAGCAGGAGGGAGGGGAGGTGTGGAGGAGGAGGCAGTCCATGCAGGCCTCCGGAGGCGCGGACCAAAACCTGGAGGTGTGCGGGACCAGAGAGACTCAAAACAGGACAGCGGGGGTGGAGAAAGAGACAGGTGAGATGCAGGGCGGAGATTTTCTTTTTAGTTCTATTATTCCAGTAAAAAAAAAATTGAAAAGAATTATTGTTATCACTCCAGAGATTTACATATTAGTTTTATTTACATGGGAAAACTAACTTCTTTTTTTATTTTTATAGAAGAGAGTACAATCTAGACCTGCTCTATATGAAAAGTGCCCTGAGATAACTTTGTTATGATATGGCGCTGTATAAATAAAATTGAATTGAACTGAACTGAATAGTAACACTTGCACATTTCCACACATTCTTACCTCCTGTACACCTTCACTCCTCTATCAGGTGCGGCTGAGCAGCTCCACTGGAGCAGCTGGAGGTTAATTGCTTTAGTCGAGGTCTCCTTAATGGTTGTTATTGAGAGAATCAAGGGTATTAATCACTCAATTTTCACATCTATAGTTTCCAGTCTCCTGCTGCAGTGATTGCAGACACTTCTCTTTAACTGTGTTCTAATTTAATATATTAATTCAATTCAATTCAGTTTTATTTATATAGCGCCATATCATAACAAAGTTATCTCAGGGCACTTTTTCGAGTAGAGCAAGTCTAGACCGACTCTTTATATTTACAGAGACCCAACAGTTCCCACCATGAGCAGCACTAAGCGACAGTGGCAAGGAAAAACTCCCTTTTAACAGGTAGAAACCTCGAGCAGAACCAGGCTCTAGGTGGGCGGTCATCTGCCTCGACCTGTTGGGTTGGGGGGGGGGGAGCAACAACAGTAATAGCAGCAGCGGGTGCAGAGCAGGAGCACGGGGGCAGCAGGTGGCTGCAACCACAGATCCAGACTCTACAGCTCCGGAGGCAGAAACACCTGCAGAAAGCAACAGAAGGGGAGAGAGAGAGAGAGAGAGAGAGAGAGAGAGGAGAGAAAGCACACAACTACGGGAAGAAATTGAATTAATAACAAGCATTGATGGGATATGAGGGTGTACAGATGGAGAGGAAGAGGAGGAGAGAGGAGCTCAGTGCATCATAGGAAGTCCCCCGGCAGTCTAGGCCTATAGCAGCATAACTAAGGGGGGGCTCAGGGGTCACCTGATAAAGTTTGATAAAACTATAAGTTTTATCAAAGAGGAAAGTCTTAAGCCTACTCTTAAATGTGAGGAGGTTGTCCGCCTCCCGTGCACAAACTGGGATCTGGTTCCACAGGAGAGGAGCTTGATAGCTAAAGGCTCTGGCTCCCATTCTACTTTTAGAGACTCTAGGAACCACAAGGAACCCTGCATTCTGGGAGCACAGTGCTCTAGTGGGGTAATAGGGTACTATGAGCTCTTTAAGATATGATGGTGCCTGACCATTTAGGAGGTGAGGAGAAGGATTTTAAATTCTATTCTGGATTTTACAGGGAGCCAGTGTAGAGAAGCTAATATTGCCGAAATATGATCTCTTTTTCTGGTTCTTGTCAGTAAACGTGCCGCAGCATTCTGAATCAGCTGGAGAGTCTTAAGGGATTTATTGGGGCAGCCTGATAATAGAGAGTTGCAACAAAGATGTTCACAGGCTAACCGGGCTAAGCAGGTTATTTCCTAAGGTTATAATATTCTTTAAAATCTTTTTTTATATGTTGCTTTACTTTATATCTAATTTTTGTTTCTTTCTTTTTCTTATAAGTGTCAAGTCAGAATATGTTTGTTATTATACAAACAAATTGATTCCACCACTAGTATGTATTGTATTCTGCCACAAGTCTGATATATGAGGAACATTCTCATGCAAAACCTGCACCATCCTCTCTCCATGTCAGAGGACTGAGTGATCAGGGAGCACTAATAAGACTGGAGTATTAACACGATCAGAACAAGTTTTTATTCTTTTGACAGTATTAGATGATAGTAGGTAACAGTGCTGTGCTTGAGGGGAGATGAACCAGCTGTAGGATCTGATCTGGTACTTGGAAGCTCTGTGGAAATATATTCATTGACATACAGTACAAAAAGAAGGAGACATTTCTTTCTTTTTTTTATATTTACAGTGATGCAAAAATGTTTCGCCGTTTTGATGACATCATATATTGTGTGTGTGTGTGTGCACGTGTGTGTGCGTGTGTGTAGGTGCCACAGCTCAGGCCAATGGCCACCAGTCTGTTCGCTCCCTGCCATCTGTCCGCCATGACATCAGTCGTTACCAGAGAGTGGACGAGCCGCTACCACCTAGTGAGTGTGTGTGTTTGTGTGTGCGTGTGTGTGTGAGTGTGTGTACTACAGTAAATTATCACTTAAACTAAGGGAAAATGTGTTAATCAGTGCAGCACTAACCACAGAAAAAGTTATCCATCCTAAGCTTTTAACACTTAACTTTAATTGCCCTGTTTAGCATTTATAAGCCTTATATAAATGGTTTATAACACACTATGATGTAGTAATAAGAACATTTGTTTATTAATGTCTCTATGAAACATCTATAACTGGTGTATAAAGAGTTAATGAATGATTGATAGCACAGCTCAACATAGCTGCAATCATATTTAGTGAAGAAAGCCTTACAGTGTGTTATGAAGCATGTATTAACTGTTAATAAACATGTACAAATCAGTCACAGGCAGGTTTAAATATTTTTATAAATGTGTTGATCCATGTTGAGCCTTCATCAATGGATGATGTTTGCTCAGTTGTCATGAGAGTGAATAAGTTTATAAATACTTATTTTGAAATATAATTAATGTAATTACTTAATTGATAACTATAATAAATACATGTAATTAACTGAATAAACTAAATTAATAGTTATAATACAGAAATTTGATATGAAATATGAGCGCATATCAACTGTAGTTATAAAGTTATAATGTCAGTTATTCATTAACTGTTACTACACCAGTTACAGATTCTTCACAGGAGGAGTTTGGTTGTTGGCAAATAGATTAATAAACACTTAGAAATGTAATATCGTATGTTATAAACCATTTATTAATTTTTCATAATTGCTTCTAAATGTTCAATAAGGTGGTTTAAGAAAGTGTTGCCAAAAAGTGTACTGAACTAGAGTCTCTTCATCACTTTACTTTTCTATTGTATTCTGTGTGACTTACTATCATTTGCTTACACCAAACTCACTTCAGCTCTCACTAAACAGTAAATTGTGCTCTGTAAGCTTCATTCATGCCATCCTGTGAGGCCAGAGTCAGTTTTGCAGCTTGGATTGTTTGTTCATCTTCACTAAAGTGGTTTTGCTGTCCTGTCGATGGCTGAACACTGAATCAGCGCCTCTCCAGAGGCTCAATGTTACACTCACTATCAAAATAAACCTATTTTATTTCATAACTCAAAATGTGAAGTATTTTGGATCACTTTCAGAGAAGAAAGACTGGTAGTATAATCAAGCTTTGTGGCTGCTTAAAGGGATCCATTATTCGTCTTTTCAGAGGGTGTTCATTCCTTTACACCTTTGCTGAAATTCTCACCATTACTGACAAGCCAACAGATGTGTAAAGTCAATTATACATTTGTTTGTTTAGATACCAAACCTCTGCATTTTCCTCTTCAGCATGGCCTTGCTATTGTGTGTGTTCTTACTTCTGTTAATGTGTGTGTGTTTGTGTGTGTGTTTGCGTGTGTGTGAACCAGACTGGGAGGCTCGTATCGACAGCCACGGTCGGATCTTCTACGTGGACCACGTGAACAGAACCACAACTTGGCAGCGCCCCACTGCTCCCCCCGCTCCGCAGACCCTCCAGAGGTCCAGCTCCATACAGCAGATGGAGCAGCTGAACCGCAGGTCAGAACAGGTCAAACACACTCTCTCTCACACACACACACACATGGATACTGTACAGTCAGCCTCAAACTGTAAATACAAGCAGTAAAGTTAAAAAATGTAGTAGAATTTTCCACGTTTATTAATTTAACTGTCTGCATGGTAATTAACACACACATACACACACCTTTCCAGGTATCAAAGTATACGTAGGACGATAACCAATGACAGCAGACCAGAGGAGCAGCCAGCCAATGAGCTGCCAGCGGACGAGACTGATATGCACCCCTCTATCCCAGGTAATCCTCTCACTGCACTGCATTCTGGTCTATGTAGTCTGTAAAGCATGTCCTGGAGCTTTGATTTGTGTTTTTTTTTTTTGACTGTGTGCGTGTGTTGCAGAGCTGCGTAGGGACAACAGTGTGGTTCAGCCCAGTTCCAGGTCTCGCCTTACCCTGCTGCTTCAGTCCCCCAGCTCGAAGTTCCTCACCAGCCCTGACTTCTTCACTGTGCTGCATTCCAACCCTGTACGGACACTCGCTCTCTTCTTCTCTCTCTTCTTACTTTCAACCAATCTCTCTTTTCCCCAACCTCCATTTCATAGATCGCACTCTGCTATTTGTTTCAGCAAATTGTGAGGCCCTCTCTTCAGCCTCTGTTGACCACACACTCATTAAGGGACTGTATGGAAATTGTTAGGGAGGTCAGAAAAGTGGAGGGTAGTCTAATAATTTATCACATTTTTGTGTGTGCTTTTTTTTTCTTTTTCTTTTTTTTCTGACCCCAGATGTATATACTTTTAAGTCTTAGAGATTTATTGTAAAAAACAACAACGTAAAGTAAAATGTGTCATATAAAGTTAGCCTGTAATATAATTCAAGTTAAGCATTATATGTTGCCAGCTATTTGTACTAATGGTGAATTTAAATGAAATTCGCTGACCATGGCTGTCTATAGTTTGGAATGTTAATATGATCAGTTCTTGAAAGCCATAGTTTGACACTCCGGGAAGTACCTTATTCACTTTCTTGCCAATAGTTAGATGAGCAGATCGATGCCACTCTTATATACGTGTGCTAAATATGAAGCTACAGCCAGCAGTCGACTTAGCTTAGCATAAAGCCTGGCGGCCTGGCTCTGTCCAAAGGTAACAAAATCCGCCGACCAGGACTTTAGAGTTAGCATGCTAACATTTGCTAATTAGCACTAAGCATAAACTGAGGCTGATGGGAATGCCTTTAGTTTTGCAGGTATTTGGTCATAAACCAAATGTTGTCCTAATGATGGCGCTAGGGGAAAATTCAGGGGATCACCAAAGTTTTTACAATTTATCTTGATGGAAACATGAATGTCTGTACAAAATGTCATGGCAGTCCATCCAATAGTTTCAGTTTGGACCAAAGTGGTGGGCCAACTGACTGACATTGCCATCCCTTGAGCCACACCGCTAGCGTTGGTAAAAATGTGTGAGTGGGTGGAATATTCCCTATTTTGTTGTGTTTGCCAAAAATACATAATTCTTTTGGAAAGGGTGGGGTGGTGGGGGCAAGCCATGAATAACACTGGGGAGGGTGTAAGATTCAACCCCCCTCCCCACACCAATAATTTTTGTACAGTCCCTTACTCATAAAAACCAAAGCACATACATAATAATGGTGATGGATAGTGATTACATAGTATCACACTTCACTTAACAAAACTTCTCTCCTTTCTCTGGTGGATGTTTCCCCTCTTCTGCCTTTTCTCCTTTCTCTCTACTATACATTCTTTTCCTGCTTCTCTCTCTCTGTCACTCACTGTCTCTCTCTCAGAGTGCCTACCGTATGTTCACCACCAACACTTGTCTGAAGCATATGATCAGTAAGGTTCGTCGGGATGCTCACCACTTTGAGCGCTACCAGCACAACAGGGACCTGGTGGCTTTCCTCAACATGTTCGCCAACAAACAGCTGGAGCTGCCCAGAGGCTGGGAGATGAAGCATGACCACACCGGCAAGGTGGGAACGGCACCCATATCAATCAGAGTGTCTCAAAGTCTCATATTTTATTAACGCAAGGACTTAAAGGGTTTTGGATACAGTAGATTGTTGTGTTTTAAATAACAGTTCAAGAGGTTGTAGACTTGTGCATATACACATGCTCAACATTCAACATTTGTTTCTATTATTTATTTCTCAGTTATATGTACTAAAAAAGGTGGTTGTAAAATGTCAAAAAGTAACTTGATAATGTGTTTAAGTGTGTGTTCATGTCAGATTTTTATGTTTTTGGGGAAAAATACATTTTCGGCCTCCAAAATATGTTTAGTGGCAAGAAATGCATCCACGGAATGCATCTTGTGCCACAAAATTAAGAATATAGAATATCAGTACCATGTTAATTTGTCAAAGTTGGGAGAGATTTTGCCAGCATTTCCTATATGGAGGACTAAAAATAACTTATTCATCAATAAATATATAAATAAATCAGTGCTTAAATAAATGCTGAAATAAATACATAAATAAATATTTTATTTGATAAATAAAAGACTAAATGGATAAAAGTTAATAATAAAGTAAATATTTGTAGTTCTACATTTCTTAATTTAATTGTGCTTTACAGTAAGGTTAGTACTACCTACGTCATTACCTTACAAATAAATCAAATTGTATTTATTAATTTTAATACTTACTGATTTATATATGTGTGTGTGTGTGTGTCCATAAACACATGTAAATGTGTGAATGTGAAATGCTTGAAATTTTGTCGAAGAATGCAAAGAAATGTATAAGTATAATGTTTACTTTTTAATGTTTACACTTGACAGTTTCTTGTTTGTGTGTGTACATGTGTAGCCTTTCTTCGTGGACCATAACTGCCGTGCCACCACCTTCATTGACCCCCGGCTGCCTCTCCAGAGCTCTCGGCCCCCCCCAAGCCTCCTGGCTCACCGCCAACACCTGACCCGCCAACGCAGCCACAGTGCCGGGGAGGTCAGCCCACGACGACTGGTAAGACACACACACGCGCGGGCTTTAGGTATGAAGCTGACATTCTTATCCTGGGAAACTTGCAGCAAATTGATGCTGTTAAAGCTTTAACAGGACATGTTTGTTCCAGCATTACACTTGGATGGACAGCCACTTTAACTGCTCCTCTAACAAACCACAGCTACATTACACAGTCACATGTTGTTTAGATGGATTAGAGGCCTCTTAACCAGCATTTATGGCACATAATGACAAAACTCTCCTCTGAAACCAGAAGGGAAAAATAAAACACCCTCTTCTCCTCTCTCTTAAGGTGGGTGAAGACCCTCGTCACGCCGGCCCACCCGTAGTGCCGCGGCCTTCCAGCACCTTCACCTCTGCCAACAGGGGGCAGTGTCAAGATGTTGTGCCAGTGGGTCAGTGTACGCACAAACACACACACACACACACACACACACACACAGAAATAATCAAATTTGACCTGCTCTTCTTCCAGCTTACAACGACAAGATTGTGGCATTTCTTCGACAACCAAACATCTTTGAGATTTTGCAGGAGAGACAGCCCGACTTCAACCGGAACCATTCACTCAGGTACACGTACACACTTACTGTATATGTATAGCTTTCACATGACTCAAAGATACAGTCATCAGCATGTTTCTTAGTGTAATGTTGCTATGACAACAGGGAGAAGGTGCAGCTGATCCGCACAGATGGAGGGTCAGGATTGGCCAGGCTGTCAGGTGACGCAGACCTTGTCATGCTGCTAAGGTGAGACCTGCTTCCTTCTTCCCTTCCCTAATTTCTTCCAGTCTTCCCCTCCATGTTTCCTTCCCTCCCTGATGTTTGCTTCCTTATTCACTCCTCCTTTTTTCTTGCTGTTCTTTCATTTGTTTTTTCCCAATTTACTTCCCTATTTCCCTTCCATGTCTTATTGTATTAGTTGTGCATCACTTTCCCTCTTTACTTCCTTGTTTCTTCCTTAATGTATTTCCTCCCTTTCTCTCTTGCTTTCAGCTTAAGTCAATTCAGTTTATTCAATTTCTTCCTCACCCTGTCTCTCCTCCTTTCTCCTCTGCAGTCTGTTTGAAGATGAGGTAATGTCATACGTGCCTCCTCACACCTTACTTCACCCCAGCTACTGTCAGTCACCTCGAGGGTCCCCTGTCTCCTCCCCACAGAACTCGCCTGGTAAGAGACTGAGAGACAAGGCACACACATACATTACATTGTATTGAAAATTGGCATTATGGCCAATACCTTTTTATTTCATAAATATAATTGGGTTCAAGCCCTGTGTTGGATTCCACCCTGCTGAAGTAGCGAAACAGAAAATCAGACCACAAGAGCCCAGTTCTTGCACTTCACTGAGTCACACACACACTATGTGCTGTGTAGTAGCGGTGGAGTTGAAGAGAGTTGTCATCAGTGACTGGGCAAGCACAATTACTGTAATAAACCTAAATTTGGTTGCTGATATATCCGATACACCATGCATGAACAAAAGATATCCGTCCAATTACAGAGTGTGTCTCTAAGCTCCTTCACTGTCTCACAAAATCATGTGAACCCTGCTCTTTAATTATATTTTGTAAAATTGACTAGGACAAATTTAGTAATAATAAAACTATACACAAACAAGTAAAGATAAAATTCAGATTTAGCTTGTCCTGGTCTGAAGACTCAGCCCTGTTTCCTGGCTATCATCGACCCTTTGCTAAGCCCTGCTCCCCTTAGTTAGTGTCCCCTAAGCTTTCCGTTCTCTCATGGCACATACTGTATGCAATTTACAATGATAACGGTGGCTGAAATTCTTAGTAATTTTTCATTTCAGACAGAAGTAGACAAAAGCAGGCTTCTTATTTCTAGCCAGCGAGCGTTGATTTCTGTCAGAATCTGTCAGCTGTAGCTAGCCTGCTAATAAAGCTATGTCCATGAGTTGGCTGAAAACGCAGTCTTCGTCTGAGCCTTTAATGTTTCCAGCTGGCTCGTTTTAAAACGAGAGTCTTGTAAAAGAGGCACGTGATGGCTTGTGTATCTTGTGTATATTGTGTATTTGTTTTTGGAAAACTCCACCCTCCAAACTATTTCAGTGCTGTGCTCTTACTATCAGCCCCATGCACACCACTTCAACATGTGGAGAAATCCAAAGCTTGACAGGCCTGCTGTGCCTTGTTACTGTTGCTATGCTGTGATTGGACAATTGCTGTTGGGAAGAGGGGTTTAGCAAATGGTCAATTCCTTCAGATGGCTTAACCTTAACTGGTTTATTGTTTAACTGATTTATTATTCCCAGCAGAAAACATCAGTCAACAAAGTACCCTTAATGCTCCAGAAAGGTTAATTTCGTCATCACTACCCATAGATGGATGTCTTCATTTGTCAAAAGGTATTCTGGGGGGCGTCCCAGTAGCTCACCTGGCAGAGCGCGTTCCATTAAGGCTGAGTCTTTACCGCAGCCTTAATCAGGTTCGATTCCAGCCCAGGCCCTTTGCTGCATGTCACCCCCTCTCTCTCTCCCGCCTTTCCCGTTTCTCTCTTCAGCTGTCACTATCCAATAAAGACCTGGGAAAAAAAGATATTCTGGGAAAGGCAGTTAAATCTGTAACTGATTTAACTAGAAAGAGACAAGGAAGGGAAAGTACAAACAAGTAAATGAATATATTGTAACACTTGATCACAAATAGCCCCTGGAATGCACAGACCTTTGCAGATTGCTAACATACTATATTCCAGTACAGTAAAGGAGTGCAACTTGATTTTTTCTTCACTTTTTCTCTCTGCTTGTAGGAACTCAGAGAGCTAATGCCAGAGCCCCAGCACCCTACAAGAGAGACTTCGAGGCCAAACTTCGCAACTTCTACAGGAAACTGGAAACTAAAGGCTACGGCCAAGGACCAGGGAAGCTAAAGTAGGTGGAATGTGTATGTCTGAAGAGCACAACCTTTCTTTTCTGTTTCTTTGTATTTACACGTGTGTTTGTGTTCGTCTGTCCACCCACTCGCTTGTGTGTGTGTGTCTCAGGTTGATCATCCGTCGTGACCACCTGCTGGAAGATGCCTTCAACCAGATCATGTGCTATTCCCGTAAAGACCTGCAGCGCAGCAAGCTCTACGTCAGCTTTGTCGGGGAGGAGGGGTGAGTGTGAGGGAGGGGAGGAGAAGAGCAAGCCTGACATCCACAACACGTGTGTGCATATTATGTCTATGGCTCATTTCCTGGACAATCTGGCTAATTTATGATTTCTTGATATTTAACCTTTTTTTCCCCATCAAAACTATAATTCACACAACAATAGAATCATCTTTGATGAAGGTTAGGTTTACGCAAACCAGTAAAATCATTTGATCATTGAACATAATTCTGCTTTTTAAACATATTTTTAGACAAAACGGAATTATAATAAAACTATAGACTCAAAATGATCAGCTTCTGGTCTGTATAGAACTGCAGCTATTATGACCAAATCTTCAAATCAGTCTATCAATAATTAGAACATGGAGCAAATCTATGAAGACAACAGTCTTTCCCTGCTTCCTTACATGGTTGCTCATTCCCAAAACACATTGACATTAACTACCTATGGAAGCCTATAGGGGACTATATTAAAACGATAATATAAACGATAATATAAACTTGAAAATGAAAATGTAATTCCACAATAGCATTATAATTTTCCAGATAAGTATGTGTTATTTGAGTAAAAATTAAAATGCAATAATCAAATTTGCATTTTTATTTTCACATACTCATATGGGCGTTTTATGACCATATTAAACATCTTATTTTCACCTGATTTTCCATTTATGCAAGCAATATTTAAGTCACAATTAAAATTAAAAAGCAATTTTCTAACAATTCAAACAATGTAGCCCCTATAGGCTTCCATAACTACCATTACTGATATGTCCTTAGACAATTCGAGAGCATCAGGAGGATAAAAGTGAATGTTACTTATCTATATTGATGCATTTATTTATGTCGTTCAATGAAAATGGTCATTTTGGCCTCCCATAATAATGGTAGTTTATAAAACAATGAACACTGGGGTAATTTCTGCATTATTAATCCACTAAACCTACTGAACATCACATTTCACTCTAGTTGGGTAATACTGTATTTGCAACTTGATTCATGTTGTAATGTAATTTTTTATCGTCAACAAATGATTACAAAATAGAAGAATTATTGTCCATAGTCAACCAAAATAAAGAGTGTAAGATAATTGTTGACTAACGGGAAAGGTGTTTATTGGAGAAAGAAAGAGAGAAAGAAAGAAAGAAAGAAAGAAAGAAAGAAAGACAGGACAAAGAATGTCAAGAAGTGATTGACATGAGTATGTAGTAAGGATAAATCTGTGGGTGTGTGTGTTGCAGGTTGGACTACAGTGGGCCTTCCAGAGAGTTCTTCTTCTTGGTTTCCAGGGAGCTGTTCAACCCTTATTATGGTCTGTTTGAGTACTCTGCCAACGACACCTACACCGTCCAGATCAGCCCAATGTCCGCCTTCGTAGACAATCACCACGAATGGTGAGGTTTAATGTATACACATACACACACACACACACACGCACACATACATAGGAGACAATGGTGAGGATCAGATATGACCTTTAGTATCCTGATTACCTTGATGTGTGTTCATGTATGTGTGTGTGTTTCAGGTTTCGGTTCAGTGGTCGTATCCTGGGTTTGGCTCTGATCCATCAGTACTTGCTGGATGCCTTCTTTACCAGACCCTTCTATAAAGGCCTGCTGCGCATGTACGTACTCTATGTGTAAACAATGCACAGATGCATGAACATGTTTGCACACACACGTCTTTTTTTAAACTCATAGTAGCTGTATATACAGTTGGATATGAGAGTGTTCTTGCACACACTTGCTTCTTCTCCTTAGCCACTGTGTGTTTAATGTGACCTGGAATACTACAGGTCACACATGCACACATAAACCTACACACACACACACACACACATACTCACTCTCATTTCCCACCATGCAGTCCCTGTGACCTGAGTGACCTGGAGTATCTAGACGAGGAGTTTCACCAGTCTCTTCAGTGGATGAAGGACAACGACATAGAAGACATGCTGGACCTCACCTTCACCGTCAACGAAGAAGTCTTTGGACAGGTTAGACTCTAAGTGTGTGTGTGTGTGTATGTGTGTGTGTGTATTTCCAAAATATGTTAAATGTGGCAAGACAGAGAGAAATAGGAAGGACTGTAAAAAATAAAATAAAAAGTCCTCTGTTTTGCATCCTCTTGAGGGAAAAAAAGTGATGGAAAAGATCAGCAAAAGATGAATTTAGTTTGTGTGTGCGTGTGTTCCCATAGATAACAGAAAGGGAGCTGAAGCCCGGAGGAGCCAACATCCCTGTCTCCGAGAAGAACAAGAAGGAATACATTGAGCGGATGGTGAAATGGAGGATAGAGAGAGGAGTGGTGCAGCAGACTGAAAGCCTGGTCAGAGGTTTCTATGAGGTATGGCTTAGTGTGACCGAACTCTAATCTAACTTATATATATACATATGTATATATATATAACATAACTTGTTCATCTTCAATTATTAAGTTCCTGATACTTTGACATATTTATGCTTTTTCCAAACTATTGAATTTCTCTGTCAAAATGTACTGTAGAAAATGTGACACTCAGTGGTGGTATGATATTGTGTGTGTGTGTGTGTGTGTGTGTGTGTGTGTGTGTGTGTGTGTGTGTGTTTTCCAGGTGGTGGATGCTAGGCTGGTGTCTGTGTTTGATGCCAGGGAGCTGGAGCTGGTGATTGCCGGCACAGCTGAGATTGACTTATCAGACTGGAGGAACAACACAGAGTACAGAGGAGGTATAGAAGAAAAGAAGGATGGATGGACTGTTTATCAGACTACATTTATTTTAAACCTTATATTGTTTACTGTATGTTTCTACAATAGTAAGGAAGTCAAGGGAAAATATTTCCTCATGCAAATGCTATACTATTTTCTTCTTCTTCTTCTTTATTATTCTGCTCAGTGGTATAAAATTACCCGGATCTTCCACATAGATTCCGCATTGTATGGCCCATAGATCAAGCGCACTAGCTTTTCTTTTAACCCCACCTCCCAGTCGCTCCGTCTCAGGCTCACTCACATGAATGGCAGTGACTCTATAACTCTGGATTCGGCCATTTATGCATTTTACAACTTTTAGGACATAATGATTTAAGGGCTATTCAAGTGTTCGTACTGGCTAGTTGCTGTACCTCAAAAAAAAGATTTAGATAACTGTGAACAATGGCATATCAGCATATCAGTGGCCACATGAAATCTGCTGTGGCCACTTCCTCAGTGTTGCTGAAAGTTTTCTAAATTTATTTTTTAGCCACGCTAATGGTGTGGCTCTACATGTAGGAGTGGCAATGTCGGACTGTTGGCTGGTCCAACACTTTGGTCCAGACGGAAATATCTCAACAACCATTCCCATGACATTTTGTACAGACATTCAGACTGGTTTCCAGAAGATGAAGCTACTGACTTTCGACAAAATTCTAATGGATCCAATACTTTGGTTTATGACTAAGTACCGGCAAAACTATTTTCTAACAAGGTAGTGAGGTTTTATTTGTGTTTTGTAAGGATAAATAGAGAGAGATCACGCCTAAACCAAAACATGCATGATTTGTGAACAGGCATGTGAACCCACTAATGGGCTGAGTTTTGTCTTAATTGCCAAAGTGTGCACAATTCTCCCTCCTGGGGGGTTAGGAGAGGTTGGAAATCAAGGTTAGACCCACATTGAGCCAGCACCCTAAGGGTCTGGTGTGACCCAAGGCTGGATGCATCTGTTATTATACCTTCTACTGCAAAAAGGAAACAAAAGGATTTGGAGCCTGGCATCCCAGCCATTGTGTACTTCCTTCTATACACCGCTTTTAAACTATTTTTTTTACTTACTTAACTTCTTTTTATTTCATACACTTACCTATACATTCATGCACACGCATATCCACTAACCATTCAGATCATTCATCAGCCAGATTGATACTCTGATACTGATACTGCTCCTGTAAACAAATACATACATATACCACTGTAATAGTCCAGTTTTCCTTTCTGATTGTGTTGCCACTAGCATATATATCCTTGTCTGGAGTTTGGGATTACTTGTCTTGTCGTCAACATATTCTGTTTTTCCAGGTTCTTGTCTCCATTGTGTTCTTTGCTGCTGCAATGGCCTCCTTTCCCCTCTGACTCATGGGAGTCTCATCTAATCATGGATGCCAGATCTCAAACAGCTCTCAGTTCAGTTTAAATAGAAATGTTTCTGGTTGAAGGCTCGACTGAGCTTGATTCCCTCTAGGTCGAGCTCTTGTAATTCACCATCATCATGATCCTTTTGCCATAGTTACATGACGTGACGTGTTATGTTTAGGTTACCATGACAACCATATTGTGATTCGGTGGTTCTGGGCAGCAGTGGAGAGGTTCAACAATGAACAGAGACTACGGCTCCTGCAGGTAGGTGTGTGTGTGTGATAGAGAGACAGAAAAATCATTATTTATTCAACTTTTGAGGTCAAGTGGAACAGTGATATTTGCCACTTCTGTCTTTATATTGCCTTTTTCCTTCTCTGTCCTCTGTCCCTCCTGTCTTCCTCTTCTTCTCTCCCTCCTTCTCCTCTGCCTCTTCAGTTTGTGACCGGGACATCCAGTATTCCCTATGAGGGCTTTGCTTCTCTGCGAGGCAGCAACGGACCGCGCAGGTTCTGTGTGGAAAAGTGGGGGAAGGTCTCCTCACTGCCCAGGTAAGTTAGCAGCAGATCCTTTAAGTCCTGTAAGTTGCGAGGTGGGTCCTCCATGGATCGGACTTGTTTGTCCAGCACATCCCACAGATGCTCAATTGGATTGAGATCTGGAGAATTTGGAGGCCAAGTCAACACCTTGAACTTGTTGTCATGTTCCTCAAACCATTCCTGAACCATTTTTGCAGTGTGGCAGGGCGCATTATCCTGCTGAAAGAGACCACTGCCATTAGGGAATACCATTTCCATGAAGGGGTGTACTTGGTCTGCAACAATGTTTAGGTAGGTTGTACGTGTCAAAGTAACAACCACATGAATGGCAGGACCCAAGGTTTCCCAGCAGAACATTGCCCAAAGCATCACACTGCCTCCGCCGGCATGCCTTCTTCCCGTAGTGCATCCTGGTGCCATGTCTTCCCCAGGTAAGCGACGCACACGCACCCAGCCATCCACATGATGTAAAAGAAAACGTGATTCATCAGACCAGGCCACCTTCTTCCATTGCTCCGTGGTCCATTTCTGATGCTCATGTGCCCATTGTAGGCGCTTTCTGCAGTGGACAGGGGTCAGCATGGGCACCCTGACCGGTCTGCGGCTACGCAGCCCCATACACAACAAACTGCGAATGGAATGGAGTACAGAATGGAGCAACCATCAGCCACCTCCTCTACATGGATGACATCAAGCGAGCGAGACATTGACTCACTGATCCACACCACCACCACCACCAGCAATTCGGACTAGATAAGTGTGATCAGATGGTATCCAAGAGAGGGAAGGTAGTCAGAACTGAAGGGATTAGACTACCAGAAGGTGACATAGCAGATGTTGAGGACAGCTACAAGTACCTTAGGATCCCGCAAGCAAATGGGAACCATGAAGAGGCCACAAGAAAATCAGCCGCAGCCAAATACCTCCACAGAGTAAGGCAAGTCCTGACAAATCAGCTGAATGGGAAGAACAAGGTCCAAGCTATGAGCATCTATGCCCTGCCCATCATCAGATACCCTGCTGGCATAATAAGCTGGCCAAAAGAGGAGATAGAAGCCACCGATATAAAGACAAGGAAGCTCCTCACAATGCATGGAGGATTTCACCCCAAGTCCAGCACCCTGAGACTGTACACTAAGCGGAAGGAAGGAGGCCGAGGACTAGTGAGCGTCAGAGCCACTATCCAAGATGAAACGACAAAGATCCATGAGTACATCAGGAAGATGGCCCCAAGTGATGAGTTGCTTAGGGAATACCTCAGGCAGCAGAAGCCCAATGAGGAAGAAGAGCAGGTGGAACCATCATGGGAGGACAAACCCCTGCACGGTATGTGCGGTATGTGTCTACCACACCAGGCAGGACGCCAGGTGCAGACTGTGCACAGATGCCCCTGAGACAATCCAGCACATAACAGCGGGGTGTAAGATGTTAGCAGGCACATGGTACGCCATAACCAAGTGGCTGGCATAGTGTACAGGAACATCTGTATGGGCTGGAAGTCCCAAGGTCAAAATGGGACACACCTCCGAAGGTGGCTGAGACCAAGCTAAGATCCTGTGGGACTTCCAGATACAGACTGACAAACTAGTGATGGCGAACCAACCGGACATAGTAGTGGTGGACAAACAGCAGAAGAAGGCAGTAGTAATAGATGTAGCAATCCCAAGCAACAGCAACATCAGGAAGATGGAACAAGAGAAGCTTGAGAAATACCAAGGGCTGCGAGAAGAACTAGGAAAGATGTGGAAAGTGAAGGCAACAGTGGTCCCCGTGGTAATCGGAACACTCGGGGCTGTGACCCCCAAACTGGGAGAGCGGGTCCAGCAGATTCCAGGAGCAACATCCGAGATCTCTGTCCAGAAGAGTGCAGTCCTAGGAACAGCTAAGATACTGCACAGGACCCTCAAGATCCCAGGCCTCTGGTGGAGGATCTGAACTTGAAGGAGGAATAGACTGCCCGCAGGGGCGAGTGGGGATTTTTTTAGTTTACTGAAATAAATAAATGAATAACTGGAAAAAAAAAAACAGATACAAAGCACCACCAAGGTGCTTCTGCAGCAGGATGGAGGGAGAGCGAGAGAGCTGAACAAAAGGGCCTGCTTATATTGACACAGCCCACTAATCAGTACAGGTGCCTGCCAATCAGATGATCAACCAAAAACACCAGTCAACAGGAAACACCAAAATAAAACAGGATGTAACGCTATATATACACACACATACACATGCTTGTGCATGTCCATGTCACCTCCCAGCCTCCGTGTGTGTATGTATACATATATACATATGTGTGTGTGTGTGTGTGTGTGTGTGTGTGTGTGTGTGTGTGTGTGTGTGTGTGTGTGTGTGTGTGTGTGTGTGTGTGTGTATAATACATATACGTATACACCTGTATTTACACCTTTACCTAAGGAAGGAACCATCTTTCATTAAAACGTTGTCAGTCATGTCCGCATAAAATGTAAGTCTGTTGTTTTTTTCTGTGTGCGTAATTAGTTCTTTATTTATATATAATTTATTTATGTTCTATTTATTTTTATAAATAAATAAAATATTTTTATTTTTTATTATCTCACTGCCTTTCTCAGGCTACATGAAAGACCATACCTAATTTAATGTTCAACACCATCACACAGACACCATTAGCAGTGTGGCTTGGATATTTATTATGAGAAACGCAACATTTCACTACATTACATGCTGTATAGTGTAAAGCTTGTGTATGTGCAATTAACAAACAACAAATAGACACATTTACTGTTCACTGCCATGTCTGTAACTCTTTCCCAAAATCTACTCAAGTCAGAGTAAAAAGTATGCTGCATTAAAACTTCAACAAGTACAATTTACTTTAAAGACTTTTGCAAATGTAACTAGAACACGCTTTTGGTCCTTACAAAATATGGACATGGTGTTTTTCAATTGTCTGTCTCTGGGGGACTGACAGAACATATACACTACTATTTTAATCAATCCAGCTGTCTACACAGGCTGCATAACAGCTCACACTCTACGTGTATTTTTATGCTTAAAGTTTTCTTCTGTTTTATGCACGTCACTACACTCAATACAGTGCCTGAACGCATCCTGTGTAGACACCGATGGAGCACCAAAGCGGCTGCTCCTGCTCTGCTAACCTCCTGTGTAGACACGTTGTTAAGTGAAAAGAAAATGTAACCAATGTCTTATATCACTTGTGGTCTCTCTCTAGAGCGCATACCTGTTTCAACCGGCTGGATCTGCCACCGTACCCATCCTTCTCAATGCTGTATGAGAAGATGCTGACTGCGGTGGAGGAGACCAGCACCTTTGGGCTGGAATGAAACCCTCCCAGCTACCCCTCGTCTACCCCTCAAGGACTGCTGGTGGTAGTGAAGAGAGGTAGCCATGACGGAAGCTGGACAAGGGTTCAAAAAGCTCCAAAAGTCCAATTTATGGTTTGTGTTTAATTTATAATGGACTATATTATATAACAGGGACTGATAGGACCTTTGAACCATGAAGCTGCACTCTTCTACACTTTTGAAATGTCCCATGTACAGAGGTAAACGCTTATTTCGCACCTACTTAGTAACACAAGCTTTCACCTGTGTGATGTGATGAATGAAGACCCACACTGCCTTTGGGACCAGAATCATAACTGCCAATCAGATGGGGTTTTTTTCACTTTCTCTTTGATACCAGGAGGTTTAAGATGTACACATCAAAGAAGAAGCAACCACTGCCTTCACTGCAAAAGCTGAGTGGACTCAGCCTCTTTTATTCTGGTTTGGATGGGCCACGAAGGATTTTAAGGCCTGTCCAAAACTGTGAGCTTCAGTGACGCCCTCATAGTAGTACAGTGTCTCCTTGTGGCCTGTTGTAGTAACTGCACTCGTGTAGATAGTGCATTTGTTTCTCAAAGCCTTTTCGAGGACCGCCTGAAGTAACTTTTGGTAAAGTTTGTGGGATTTTCCAGTGAACTTCTACAGCTGATTTTGGTGTCCAGACAGAAGCTTTGGTATTGTTATTACAGTATTTTCATCTACCAGAAAAAGTGATTTTTCTAATGATGTGGCAGTGACATGTTGTGATTTGAATGTAAGTAACTTTATGATGTAGATTATGTGGGGAGTGATTTTGTATCAGATCTGGATCATTTGGCAAGAAATATGTGCTTACATAAGTTAATAACGTGTTGATGAGTAAAATAAGTTACAGTATGTAACCATATCCATTTACTTTGATTGTATTAGATTGATTTGAAACTAGCTTTGATCCAGGTCTATGTTCTAAAGTTTATAATCTACAGTCAAGATGTGTAGATTGAAAGAAAATTGTATATCCAAATAGACAAAGTAAATTAAATGTCCTCACACCAGTGGCGGATCTAGAACATTTTACATGGGTTGGCACGAGGTTTAGGCAGGGTGGCATGGGAGGGCAAAGGGTGGGGGTCCCCACAATAAAATACATGCTACTTCTGCAGGTAAATATTTAAGGGATATGCACTTTCCCCCCAGTGAATGATATTAAGAGTACCCAATCTCATCACGGCTCTGTTTGAAAAAGTGCCCTGAGATAACTTTGTTATGATATGGCGCTATATAAATAAAACTGAATTGAATTGAATTAAAATATTTCCAGTTTGACTGTCAGGAATCTAGCCTAGTCTGTATGCAAACTCGTACAAACCTTTACCAAAATCCTCTAAGAATGAACTTTCAGACTCAACATTGCCTAATTGTTAGAGCTTCAAACTTAACATCATTAGCTTAACACTGTAATGGCGCACCTACAGGTCTTTGATATGAACTATGATTTGAGACTGTGTCCGAAATCAAAATTTAGTGCAAAAATAGTGCAGTGTGTTTACTGTTTGCAAGTTTATTTTAGTTTCTGAATGTGGAAGAAGAGAAAAGAAAAAAGTAGTGTCCATAGTCCCACAGTAAAATGGGTCATATTTTATAGATGGTAAAATTAAAGTTGTGTGACTCTGTGAATGATCACGCAAAGGGACGATGATTAATAAGTGTTCGAAATCTCAATTTACTGCTCACTAAACTACCGAGTGTATATTATATAAGGAGTCAACGATGGTTGGGGATTTCAGACACAAAGTTGTTTTTTGAGTGACCTCAGTTCATCTTAAGACATGATTTGAAGCAATCATTTACTAAGAGTCTACAGCCATGCTAGCAGCTCTTTGAGGCTGTACTTAGGCACAGAGGTGTTTTGAGCTAAATGCATGCTGACGTTAGCAGGTATAATATTTACCGTGTTCGCCATCTTAGTTTAGCGTGTTAGCATGCTAACATTTGCTCATTAGCATTAAACCCAAAATACAGCTGCGGCATTATTTTTTGCAGGTATTTGGTTGTAAACCAAAATATTGGACAAATTGAAAGTTTGACCTGATGATGGCAGTAGATGAAAAGTCAGAGGATCACCAAAGTTATTACAATTCATCCTGAGGGGGCCATGAATGTCTGAACCAAATTTCATGGCAATCCAGCCAATAGTGGTTTAGATATTTTAGTCTGGACCAAAGTGGTTAATCCACAAATATTGACATCTCTAGAGCCACGTCAGTAGGATGGCTAAAAATTAAGGGATGAACGCATCAGGTCAGTCACAGCAAGCAATGTAACTTTTTAGCTAATAATAGACATGTTCTGTTTATGATCAATTATGGATTTTCTCCGTATTTCTTGCCTGTTTCAGTGCTTTGGTGACTGAAGATGACATTATTTTACAATTACAGTTTTAGGAGCCAAAAGGCTAGGGGAACAAACTCCATAGTAGGGGTGGTGGCGCCCCATGCCTCCCTCTAGATCCGCCCCTGTCACGCACACCCAAATAAGAACCGTATAATGTACTCATAGAAGAGGACCCTGAGACACTCAATAATATATCAACTGGCATAAAAATGTCTCAGCATATTCGCTGTTGCTCATTAGAATAATACATTTTCTTTTTATTGTTACTGGCTTGTTATTCACCTTACACACTATGACTAGAAGCTCCAAATGATAGAGTTTTCTCTTTTCTTTGCTCTTTCTACACTTGTTATGTTGACCATATCAGTTGTACGGCTGAATTTGATTACACATGCTGTATGTAAACGCTGTAAAATCTCTTTTTCTCCCCTGAAGAGTTGAACTCTGACACTGTTTAATAGTTCCTCTAGATTTGCACCCTGTCATCATTTCAATATTGAATGAATTGTATCAACTCAATGTTAATGTTTATGTTAATTCAATCAGGTTGTTTAGTGGAATTCACATGCAGAATTCAAAGCAGGCACACAGTATACAGTATACACATAATAGCAAAAGCATGAACATTTTGTATAAAATCCATTTTGAAGGAGCTTGCAGTGAATCTTTTCTCTTTTGTACATGTAGATACTTGTTACCATCCTTCTCACTCACATTTCCCCCTGCACTATGAATGTAAGCATGCCTTGAACTGCCGCATTGAAATACAGCTGTCCAGTGCAGGCCTACAACACCTAAAAGTCAACCGCTGAGTTAACACAAACCCTTCTGAACTCCCCATTTTATACACACGGCAAAATCCAGACCATATGGAAGCCCATTTCCACCAAGAAAAATGTAAAAGAATGCACGACAAGTTGGGCCTGATAAAAATGGAAATGCTCACGGCAAGTCGAAATTTGACATACAAAGTCAGAATTATGAGATACTTAAACCATAATTACTATCTCTTAATTTTTAGTATTTCATAATTCTGACATAGTAAGTCAAAATTAAGACTTGGTCAAAATTCAGTATCTCATACTTTTGACTTAGTAAGTCTAAATTACTATTTCATAATTACTATCTCTTAATTTTGACACAGTATCTCATAATTTTGATTTACTGTCTCATACTTAGTAGCATCTTAATATAAGACAGTCTTATCATGAGTATTTTTAGTTTCATCTTGCATAACTCATTTACTTTTTTCTTTTCCTGACCAAAGTTACTACAGATTGCTACCGACTCCTTTTATATGTGTGTTAATGGGACAAAAAGCAACTTTAAAACCTAAACAGTGCATTTTATGCAAAGTGAGGGAGGGCACATTTCAAACTGATCATGTTGTTTTGAATTTTTTAAACAGATTTTGATAAAGTCCTGAACCTACCGTTTCCCTTGAATGTACTCTAATCAGGAATAAGAACTAACATTATATCTGTATGAAGTTTAACACTTGGGTAGGAACTTGGGTAGATTTTCATGTGCAAATTGAGTTTAATTCAAATGAGATCAAATAATTCCATTCTCATAATGAAAATGATTATATTATTTCCCTCACTGAATGCACTGCCCTCTGTCTGTCTAACCAGAATGTACCAAAGTTATGAGCCTAAACCGGCTGCCTCACATCTAACAACCAACCACTCTTTCTGTACAGTCCACCTCACTTTTAAATATGAATGTTTGTCAGCACTCCTCTCCTAAAATAAAATGTCATCTCTCTATGCAAGCTTTTTCTTGTCACTTTGACTGTAATTGAACAAACAGAGCAGGATAATAAATGGAAATAAATATTTGTGTCCTGTCTTTCTCTATTAGAACAAAAAAGAGAAAATTTCTCGTTATATTTCAAGTTTAATGGTTTTTTTGTTGCTGTTCTAGTGTGACATGATATGTATTGTACAATAGACTGTGTGACATAGGATAATTGTCTTGAATCAAAGCTTACTGCTGACTTAAAAATAACAAGGTAAGCAAGGTAAACCTAAGTGTCAGTAGATAAAAATAATGCAGATATAAATACAGAAATAAATAAAAGAAATAAATGCATTAATAAATAAGTAAAAGTTGGTAATTATACAGGACATAAATAAATGTGTTAAATTTATTTCTATATTTTTGTACCCCTACATTTATTTAATTTTTGTGTCTGTAGGTAGGAGGTCCTAACCTCAGTCTAAAGCAGGACTGGTCAACTATCAAGCCAGGCAGAAGCAAACGATTCCTAGCAAATCTTCCCTATACAAGATATACGATAGCTACGCAAACCTTGAGTGAGTGGGAGGTTACTTTACTAGCTACGTATACTGTGGTTGCTTCGGTGTGCAGCACCGGGGACCGTAAATGTGCTAAGTTCAAGATGGACTGTTCAGGGTGTACCCCCTGCAACTCATGGCCTTGCCCACAAAAAGCTGCTGTAAATGGCACAAGCAGGATGCAGGAAGCAGGATGGAATATACTCTGGCTCCCATTTTAACTTTGTACATGCTTAAATCTTGGTGCATACAAAACCTCTAAATCAGACTAATGAGTCACACTCAAAGAAAAAAGTGCATACACTATATGTTGGTCTACTGTAGGAAGTTAGTTTTATTTTATTTTATTTTGCTTGGAAAAATACACCTGAGAAAAGATGCATGTTTTTAAGTTTTTATTGTGCTTTTAACTGGGTCACAAAAAGTATCTAACAGTCAAGGTGGAGTCTTATTTGTTGCAGTCATCCCAGTTACAGCAGTTGACCTTCAGACCCTGAGCGAATGCGAGCTTCAGACACTCGGCCATCTTGAAGCAGGACTGGTGGAAAGTGTTCTCTGTGGAGAAAATGTAAAAATGTTTGTTAGAATGGCTCTAACACACAAGTGTGTATTTGAAGGGCTCTTTTACATCCTCCTAGATGTCATAGGGTTTCATCCAACAGTATTTCTGAAAAGCTGAAACATTTGGCTTTTCTGTTTGTATTGAAAGTTTAAAGGGTTTGGGGTATTTCCCTTGCTAGTAAAATGTGTTTTGTTTTTAAAGAAAAAAATCAATATTACAAATGGTTATTTTATTAGCATTCAGCAACTACAGCTCACATGATCATGTGATAGTTCACCTATGCCTCAAGGGAAGAGCAGTTTGTATAGCTTGTTTCAACTTTTCAGACAAGCAAACCCTCCAGTGCAAAGGTGGAGAGTACAGACATAACACTTAGAAATCTTAAAATCTTAACAATCCAATCCAATAAAATCTAAAAAAAAAAATTTAAAAAAATCATGCATAACTGTGTGTGTAATTCAACCAAACTGTCATTTTAGAATTAATCCAGGTCCAGCATGACTGAATTTGGATTGGTCATTTGTACGTTTTTGTTTCATCACTGTAGAATGCATTACAATAACAATAAGCTATTTGTATAGAACTCTTCTTAACAAAGTTACAAAGTGATTTACAGGGAAAAGAATAAAAGCAAGAAAAAAAGCATTCAAAAAAAGTATTTGACATCTGTAAATTTCATATTATCTTTAAATTATATTTTATATTTCATAATGTTGGTTGTTTACTGTAGCAGTTTTAAGCTAAAATGTCATAAAACTGATTTAAAAAGAAATAAATTGTTATGCCAGTGAAAATTCTTTCTTTTGTTTTTTCTTTTGACATGACTGCTTCATGATTGACAGGGGGCAGGGGGCCAAACCTACCTGAGGAGAATGATAGGCCCACAGTACTCACCATAAGGGACGGGGTAGGTAACTTTGGCGCAGGTGTCCATCTCTGGAGGACAGGTCTCCACAGTCTCCACACAGTCTCCACTGTCAGGGGCCTCACGGACACAGTTGTAACACTGCAGAGCCTCACCTACAATTCAGACAAACAGGTTGTAGACTGCTGACAGATAATATTGCTTTGCCAAAAAGCGTTCATATTCAGCATCAGATCAAGCTCAAGCTAATACTTTGCTTCACTGAATACACAAGACTACATGATTGATTTTGGTGTCTAAAGTTTCATCAACGCACAGCTAAGATGATCATTGGCAAAATTCCTTCAATAAGTCAGTATTTACCGTAGGTGACGGCCACCAGGAGCAGGAGAACAAAAGCAAAGACCTTCATTTTCTATTTTGCTGACGTCTGCAGGGGAAATAAATAAAATCACAAACTACAACTGACAGGATATGGAAGATTAGTCTCTTCATTTAGCTATTTATTTCTTTAAATTGTTATATTACATGTAAAGCCATAGTCAAGAGTGTGAGCGACACTTACCTTCTAAACCTGTGCAAGTTGCTGAGCACCTCTCCTACGCCTCCTCTCTGCTTTTATACCATCAGCCTGGCATATCAGCCTGGCATATCACTGATAAATGGTCCCTGCTGTGGGAAAGGGCCCATATTTCTGGAACTATTTCAAGCAGAATTTGTTTCTTCCCAAACGGAGCTTTGTGGAGGAAAATATTAAAAAAAAAAAAGGTCCATAGAAGTCTCAAACTGACAACTTCCGATAACTTCTGTATTACAATGTTTAATATAACTGTCCTTTGTCAAGAATATAAGTTGCAAGATTATCAGAGTTGGAAATATCTCCAAATTCAGTCTTTTCGTACATAGCCTACATTTGGCATGAATGTTGCCCCTCCATGAAGTATCCAGATAATGTTCTGTTTTTTTCAGTTGGTGGTTTGAGGTCATATAGGGAAAAGATTTGAATGTTGCATTTCAACTTGTTGAAGAAAATTGTGTCAAGGGACATAAAGACTAGACTTACTCACATTAAGATAATAAATCAGTTCTACTGGACTGGCAAACGTTAATTTAGGCTGATACATAAACTTAACATTTACGCTAAAGTTTCCATATCAGCTGTTCTGATATGCTTCTTACACTTAACATTGTTTTGATATTTTAATTGATACAAATGTCTTTTATGTCAAAAGCATACCATTGTTGTGTTCATTATTATGAGGATATTTTATTTTAATTGTTTCTCCTTTTCTCTGTTATCTGTTTATTGATTTCTTTGTTTCTGTGTCTGTCTGTCTGTTTCTGTTACACATTTATATAGCGTGTGCAAAATGTAAAAAGAAAAAAGACTAATTTAATTTAGTCCTGTGTTTCTGTTCTGGGTTGTGTATCTGCCCTGCTGAGCATGTCTGAGTGGAGGCAGCCATCACTATCACAGCAGTATTAGTGGTGCAGGTTGCAAAGAATAAAAATGGTACATAATCAAGCTATAAACTGAACCTGACTCATGACAGCTGGTGTTCACAGAGCTGTGAACCTGAGAGTTAAATGCTGAACTGAAGGTGAATTGTAAAAAAAAAAATAGGGGTCACTACTTAACGTGGACTCCTCTGCTGTGAAACTTAAAATGCTGTAAGAATTAACTTGACTCAAGGCTTAGAAATAAAAACTTTGACACAGTAAAACCAGAGATTTTACATACTCAAAAACTGCCAAACTGACATGGAGGATGTATAATGAAGAAAATGTATGTCTAATGATGATCTAACGCTGACTGCTGTTACACAAGGTGGTGAACAGGTAATAGATAAACCTGGTATAAACATTAACTTCACAATACCCCGTCAGTTCCTCCAGCTGGCACTGACATTGCGTAGATCAACTTGACATTTAGATTAGATATTAGATAAATGAGTGTGTCAGGAGTCTCCTTTCCCATGTAGAGAAAGTGGCTGAGGTCAGCAGATAAATTAATGAAGTAATGTTCAGAGTATTCTGGCCTCGTTGTAGTTACACATTTCCTCCTGGCCCACAGATTGCTTATTTATGTGCTAGTTTCTGTATTGATAGGACTGTTTGGTCTTTATATTTTCCAAGGAATTAAAAATGTCAAATATGGTGCTTTACACTAATACTACTACTAATCAATATGTTGTTTATATTACAATATTAATTTGCTTACTAAAAAGAACGTGAATTTATAACATTTCACATCTGAAAAATTCACTTAAACGCACATTCAAACATTTGCATGTAGTACATGCAATACACTCACATGTGGCTGAGGTCATTTCCTCTGTATTTTTTCCAGGAATTTGGGAGTTTTAGCAACCTGGAGGGAATTTACATTCTACAATTGAAGACTCAGTATTTTTAGACTCAATAATAAGTGTTTGGTCAAAATGTGCAGTCACAGAAGCTAAAAGGTGAATCAATACACTTAAAAGAGTCAAAGTCCTTGTATGCGTAAACATACTTCTGTACTTCTGATTCTGATATTAAGGGGATTTTAATGGACTTCCTGCATGGATTAAGGGGCAAAAACCTCTTGAATCTGGTTTAAAAGAATTGCCATTAAAACCCCTCAACTTGTGAAAAAAACATCATATATCTTAATATATTACAATGCACTAATTATTCATCAAATGTCCTCCTAAAATGCCTTTAACAATACCTTAATTCCATCATTATTAATGTGTAAATGTGTGGAATTTTGATGTAAAAGCATGGAGGGACTGGGTTGATGTCTACACCTGCTCACTAGTCTTTGCCCCTCCCTCTCACAGGTGAGAAGATATTTGACACTGACAGTGGCAGGTATTCCCCCCTCCACGCCGCGCCCTCTGAGCACTACACCAATCGTGTTCATCACGTTTATCCTGATGCAGATCTTTAGCAAGCTCAATTCCCGCAAGATTCACAGCGAGAGGAACTTCTTTGAGGGCGTCTTCAAAAACCCCATCTTCTGCTCCATCATCCTGGGAACCTTCATCATACAGGTAACCTGGGAGGGGCGAGGCAGTCGTCACACCTGGTCAGGTTCACAGCGTAACGTGATTAAAGACTCCCTGTATGATGTCATCTCTCTTTCCTCCTGTAGGTCGCCATTGTGCAGTTTGGTGGTAAACTGTTCAGCTGCGTGAGTCTGAGTATCGACCAGTGGCTGTGGTGTATCTTCCTGGGCCTGAAACTCAACATTTCTCCAGAAGATTCACAGGAAAAGACCTTCCAACAGGTTGATGGGCATAATTCCTCCCTTTCCTAGAAGGCTTTAACGGTGATCAATCATATATATATAAACCTTAATTTAATCATGTAAGTCCCACTGAGATCCAGATCTCATTTTCAAGAGAGACCTGAGTACAAAAGTGTATCAATAAAACATAAAACAAACCATTTTAAAATGTACAATATCAATCACGATAATTACAATAATCCCATAGTAGTAACACAATAAGAATAACATAATAGTGATTATAAAGAAATAATAATAAAAAATAATATTAATAATACATTAAACATAAAAGTGGAAGTGACAGGAGTCAGTGAGAGAGTTTACATCAACAGCAAATTAAAACAGGAGCGGATCAGAAAACAAGGAGGCTTCTCACCAAAGTCTGATCAAATATAATTTAAATAAATATAATTTGAAATAATGGCCTGGTTCTGTCTTCAGCTGATCATCATTAGAAAATAAACCCTCTCCAAACCCTCAGGTGGCCTCAGAAACATTTTCAGGTCACAGACGTGTTGAGGAACAGGAAGTCCTGCTGTTGTGTCTGACGGGGGGGGGATATTTGTGTCTGTCCCGCTCTCAGCTGGTGTCCAGTGTCCCCACTAGCTGGCTGAAGTTCCTGAAGCCGGCGGGTCACGGCACGCAGCAGGAGGACATGGATTACCTGGAAGCGATCATGATGGAATTGAGGAGGAACTATGCACTCTGGTGCCACAGGCACAACCGCATCCAGACGGAGGTATGCTTTCACGTTTAAAGGGAACTTCCACCTGGGTCCTCTTCTCATAACAGTGTCCATTCTTACTATGGGTTATTATAACTTTGGACTCTCCACTTCTGTTGAAGAGATTCAGGAAATGTAGAAGGATCTACTTCTAACCAAAGAGCTGCTTGTTCATCTGCACATGGTGGTGTGTTTCCATCTGTGAGGCAGATTCAGCTTGTGGTCATGTTAGAAAAGTAGCAAACGACAATTCAAGAAAAGTAACTGCAGTGGCGGGTCATCCAGTGGACTGTTGGAAGGATCAACCTCAGTCTTTTTTTTAAACTGAAGTGTGAGTTATTATGATCCATAGTCAGAGAGACAGAGTTTTCCTTTAACACCCTTTGACAAACTCGGCTCGTCTATTAAACCCTGAGCGGACTGTTTTCTCTCGTCTTTCAGCTTCGTATCGTGAAAGCCTTCAGAGACAGCGTGTCCCCCCTGCGAAGGTTATATCTTTTAATGCATCCATAATATTGGCTTTTTAGGTACATCTTCAGGCTTTACTAAACATGGGATTCAATAGAACATTATCCATGAAATGTTCACCAAATTCAAGTTCAGATCTCAGTCATGGATTTGGAGGGAAAATAATTTGTTGAAATATTTTTAGAAAAATGCAGTGTTATGAAAATAAAGTCGTAGTTTTGAGAAAAGAAGTCATAACTTTGCGAGAATAACTTTCATACTTTTACAAGAAAATACTATGAAAATAAATGTGTGGTTTTCAAAGACAAAAGACATCATATTAAAAGTTGTAATACTATGAGAGTAAAATCATAATTTTACATGAAAAGAAGTTTCAGAGTTGCATTAGTATAACGTTGTTTCATGTGTTGTTTCAACCACACCGAGAGTGAAGGTAAAGCGAACACCAACCATCTGGCCGCCGCCGCCATTGCAGTGCCTTACTGCTCCTTTTCAAAAGTAGCCTGGACACTGGTGTGGGCGTGAGGCATGTATAGTCGATCTATGCACTCTGATGTCAATCAACCAATAGCAAAGGTTGACCCCATGACACACATTGAAGGACAGCCCCCCTCATGAAGCAAGGGCACACAGAAAAGTAAAAAGACAAACCCATTTAAAAAGACAAAGAAATGTGAAACGTTAAAGAAATGTAAAAAGAAAATGCATTTATAAATTAAGTGGGAAAGTAAATAAATAGGGGGCTTTATATGCAAAGGGAAATTAATACATAAATAAATACAGAAATATCAATTTATGTCACACTTTATCAATTAATTAATGCCTACATTTATTTTTTTATATTATTTTTGGTGCATTTTATGGCATATTGATTTATTTATTGAGTCATTTATTCATTTCCTAATTTATTTTTAATTTTGGCAGTTTCGGTCCTCCATACATACTGACAAATGCGCCGACCCGAGCAGCGCGTGTGCGTCGTGGAACCTCTTGCTTTTCATTTCGGCGTCCATGTTAACAGGTTAGAGCAGCCTTTTCCTGTCTAAACAAAATATAAATGAAATGTATAATGAAATGAAACATTCTATTATTGATGGCCATTATCAAAGGCAAACTCAGTGTAGAAAGATGGAGCTGGCAGCAGCAGTGCAGCAGGAACGCTCCCTGTGTGGATTCCACACGCCTGCGAGACGCTGCAGTTCAGCTAGACATCACGCTGCTCAGGTTGGCTGTGTGGCCCGTTAGGTAACTAGTTGCTAAAGTAACGTTAACTTGCCAAACAAGCTGAAGTGTATCGTGATAAATGTTTCCTAATGTTACCCCATCAAATCTTTCCCAACCTATTTATAATGGAAAGCTTGTTAGCACTAGTGTTGTCACGATACCAAAATTATGACTTTGGTACGATACCAGTCTAAAGTATCTCGATACCAGTACTGAAACGATACCACGGCAAAAATCTAAAACATCAGGAAAAGTAATGGAATAATGATGACAACATGAAACTTTGACATTTTCTTTATCAATTAAAAAACTTACAATTCAAAATAAATAATATATTTTGTGTCAGCTGCTTAGGTATATAACTATTTAACATGTTTTAACAAAATATTTAGTTGCAGCCGCTGAGCAGGGTGGCTGCGTGGCTCTTCCACCAGGTTAATTAACAACTGGCCCCCGAAGACAGCAAAATCTAATTTTGAGGGCGTCTCAGAATTAAGCTAATTATTTACCATTTATCTGTATTGTAAGATGTATTTTCATGTTTAAATATTGAAAGGTGAGCAACACAGAAAATGCGACTGATGACAGTGAACAGTGACAGTGATGTAGCCAGCAGCTGCTGACGTGGTTACCGGTGCCGGCTGTAATTCTGCGGCACAATAATATATTCTGACTCCACGGTCCCGCTGCTATTCATGATGTTGCTGTATAAACTGAATCTTTCAGAATGGAAAAGCTCACAAGGTCAGTTAACAGTTAAATCCCGGTGAGTTAATGAAGGTATCCACGCTGTGCCAGCTGTGCGTAATATTACGCATAGTTCCGGAGAGGTGTGAGTGCATGTCTATCGAGTTTGTCTGAGCAGGAAACAAGTGAAAATGATTTACTGAAAACGTGGAGCTTCTGCCTGTTTTATCAATTTATTTGTTAACATTTATTTAGTTCCCTGTTGTGCGCCCAGTAATCGGAGCAGGTCACCTCGTGAGAATGTTTATGACATTTGTTATTTTTTCCGCTGAGAATTAAAAATAGTGCATGGCTGCAAAATACTGCCAAATTTCGTTCGTATGTTTTATCGACCAGCCGTGGCTGCTGCCATTCTTCACGTTCACCATGTGTCCTGCAGCGCGTGCATGTGAGAGAGAAAAACGTTTGGCCACTTTAACTTTACGTGCCAGAGGGTTTGTGATCTCGTTCCTCCCACTGTCTGCAGGGAGAAGCAGAACGCTGCACACACACTGCCCTGCACATCGACGCAACTGATAGAAGATACGGCTCTTTTTAAAACACTGTCATTCTTAAAGTATCGGTACTAATAAAATGGGGTATTGGACTGTTTTTAACAGCAGGGTATTGCAGTTCCTTCTTGGTATCGGCAGGTAAAGTTAACAAAGACATAAACTCAATTCGGAAACAGCGCTGGTTTAAATAAATGTGGGGGTTTTGTTTTTTTGCCTTAAGTAAATGTCTTTTCCCTTTATTTTCTTCTCAGAATGCTTCGTTTACATGTTAAAATCCCCAAAAATTCTTCTGGGGCAGGATGCCCCCAGACCCCCCTACAGGGGTTGAGTTTACAAACCTCACTATTTTCACCTCTTATGAGTTTGCAAGTCTGTTTAATACATTTTTGACTGCCCTGCTGCGGGATGTAAAGAGAGCATATGCAGAAACTGAGGTGCTCAAAGCAACAGGGGAAAATGCAGCTTTGCAGCAGTGATGATTCTGTCACAAGGCAAGGAGAGTTTATTGATTGTTTAGATGTGCAGTATTGTACATTACATGCAAGATGCTGCGCTGTTCCAGGCTGTAAAACAGCGTGATTGGACAGAGGTGTAAGCTATTTACTTATTTTGGCATCATATTTTTTACCTTATAGCAGATGACCGCCCACCTTGAGCCTGGTTCTGCTCGAGGTTTCTACCTGTTAAAAGGGAGTTTTTCCTTGCCACTGTCGCATAGTGCTTGCTCATGGTGGGAACTGTTGGGTCTCTGTAAATATAAAGAGTCGGTCTAGACCTGCTCTATTCGAAAAAGTGCCCTGAGATAACTTTGTTATGATATGGCGCTATATAAATAAAACTGAATTGAACTGAATTGAATTGAATATACAGATGTCTGAGGGGTTGGATCACAGACCACATTAAACCACAAACACGCTCTGTAGACCTACACACCTACAATATGTGTGTGAAGCAGCTGTCTGACAGTCATCAGTTTTTGTTCTTTGCATCATCTGTTATTTTACCTTTATTCCTTCAGTGTTCTGTCATCTGTCCGGAGCGCTCCATAAACCTCAACATGTTATCACTCGGTACCAGAAACCATCAGAAAGTGCCAGCGGGCCGGGATCACTGTCCGCATGGTGACCGGAGACAACATCAATACGGCCCAGGCCATTGCCATCAAACGTGTAATCCTGCAACCTGGACACGACTTCCTGTTTATGGAGGGCGAAGAATTCAACCGATGGATCCGCAACGAGCTGGGAGAGGTCAGACAACCACAGACTGGACCAAAAGACAGCAGTGTCTGTCCTAAACTGGACCTCAAGTCCTTTGTCAATATAACACTCTAGATTTAATGACCCCATGACATTTTCATTCATTCATTCCTTCTTGAGCTGTTTAATTTAAAGACAGGCACCAATCTCTCACTTTTGGGCTCCAACCCAGCCGTTTATTCTGTTAACACAGATCACGGTCAGTTTCCCACAGTTTCACTTGTCCAGGAATTACTAAAATAAAAAAAAAATAAAAAAATTATGTTCATGCCTGTTGGTTAGCCATATTAGCGAGTAGCTTCCACACAAGGTTAGCTCGCAAAGACAAGAAAACAGAACAAAACTCCTCACAAAACGTCTAACAATGTATTTTAAGCATCACACAAGTGTTTACCACCAACAACTAGTATTTCTAACCAACAGAGTGTGGGAAATTTTATTCACCAAATGTGGTATAATATTGATGAATCAGTATTGAATCATTGCAGGGTAAGGTCAAATAAGTCATAATCAATATTACAGTATTATGTATAAGTCAGTCAAAGTCAATCATATTGATAATGGTCAGGTAAAGTCAGGTTCAGTCATAATCATGATGTAGTCATGTGTTGTTGGATGTGGGCATAATCATAGAAGTCTTGTATTCTTAATTAAGTGCAGCAGCTGGCAGTGGGAGGTTAGAGTATATCAGACAGTGGGAAAAAAGGGAGGAAACTGTGGTGTGGTTTAGAGCAGAAATTAGGCCAAGGTCAGCAGGTGGTTACGCAACTTTGAGCCCACAGAAGGAGGGTGAAAGGGGTGGCTATAAAAGAAGATGTGTACATTGGATTGTCAGTTACTTCATGGACTGACTCAGGTCTGTGTGTGCTTGTACGCTTGACTGTTGGTTGCTCCATGAACTAACTCGGGTTTGCTGTACTTGTTGATTTGTCAGTAAACTCTATTCATATTAGAACTCTTTTGACTCAGTTGAATTATTTTTGAGTATTGAAGTGCTTACAGTGTGGGGAAGATCCTGATCCTCTGGCCCATCTTTGGGATTTTTCTCCCACAAGAGAAAGAAAAATACAAAATTTTCGCGGAGCTCGTAACAGTGTGACTTACCCCGGGGACAACGTACAGCACAGTGGCAACACAAGGCGGGCTGCACCACACAAGTACACAGGGGTCCCACTAGGGGGGATTACAAATTCCGAACAATATTAAAAATAAAACAGGAAAATAACAAATCAATATTAAATAAAGGCAAATGATGAAAATTAATTACAACTGATGGAATATAAGGATAAATAAGAGAAAATAGTGAAAAATGATGGTAAAATAATGATAAATAATGGAAAATAATGATGAGGGAAGGCAAGTGGAATCATTAACCCTGCTACACTTTTCCTTCTCACTGTTTCATTTGAATAGTTTCAGGTGCCTGAAATGGTAATACTGAACAGATTCTGAAATAGTCTGAAAGATAGATAATTCTGTGTAGCAGACTTTTGTGATTTTTTTTAAAATTTGTACTTAATTTTTTTTGTTTTATTATTTAACCTTCATTTAACCAGGCTAAGTCATTAAGAACAAAATCTTATTTACAATGGCGGCCTGGTAAAAGGCAAAACCTCTTGAGGGAAAGGGGGTAGGGGACACCAAATGCCTTGGAAATTTTCTCACAACACCTCTGATTCCTACGGAGCCCTGGAATGGCCATAGAGAGAAAAATGTTTTTTTCGAGGCCACGTTTTACTACATCGAGGGCTCGAAATGCTATTGCATGGTAACGAATTGTATCTCGTGCGCACGAATTAACCAAAACATGGTAACGAATTGTATCTCGTGTGCACGAATTAACCAAAACGTGGTAACGAATTGTATCTCGTGTGCACGAATTAACCAAAACGTGGTAACGAATTGTATCTCGTGTGCACGAATTAACCAAAACGTGGTAACGAATTGTATCTTGTGTGCACGAATTAACCAAAACGTGGTAACGAATTGTATCTCGTGCACACATACATGTTTTAATTAATTTGTTACCACGTTTTGGTTAATTCGTGCATAAAGACGCACACAACTCATTCAATAACACCGTTAGCTATCCCCTAAATACAAAAAAGAGTATTTACGGACTGAGGTTTTTCAGCAAACTCGTATGTGTGCCACCTTACGCATACAAGTGCCTTATGCTCGCTCTTCCACCAAATACCAGACGCTCAAGCTGGAGAAGGAGTTCCTGTTAAACATGTACCTCACGCGGGATGAGGTGGAGCACGTGCTTAACCTGACGGAGCAGCAGGTGAAGATCTGGTTCCAGAACCAGCGGATGAAAATGACGAAACAGAGAAACAGTGCGCAAGGCACTTGTATGCGTAACGTGGCACACATACCAGTTTGCCGAAAAACCTCAGTCCGTTTTCTGACAACTTGCCAGGCAATCATGGCTTATTCTAACCTTCTGCTCTGAAGGCATATTAGGGCTAGTTAAAAACAATGCAAATATTAGAGTAAAGGTCCACGGTTAATGCATGAACATGATTCATTTAGAATGTAAGAGAGCAAACCCATAGACAATGGAGTTACTGAATGTTTTAGAAAAAAGAAAAAGCATATATAAACAGCTGGCAAATAGCTCTTTTTTTGTATTTAGGAGATAGCTAACGGTGTTGTTGAATGGGTTGTGTGTGTCTCTACGCACGGTGGGTATACTTGGATTAAGACGTGTGCTCGAATTAACCAAAACGTGGTAACGAATTAATCAAAACGTGGTAACGAATTGTATCTCGTGCGCACGCAATAGCATTTCGAGCCCTCGATGTAGTAAAACGTGGCCTCGAAATATATATATTTTTCTCTCTATGGCCACTCCAGGGCTCCGTAGATTCCCTTGTGACTGCTTGGGTGCCCCATCCGCCACTGCTAAACTGATTTAAATGAATGTTTTGCAACTTAAACTCCATATTTATGTCTTCTATCTTCCTCTGCAGATTCAGCAGGAGCGTATTGATACGATTTGGCCAAAGCTGAGAGTCCTTGCCAGATCGTCTCCAACGGACAAACACACTCTGGTCAAAGGTTAGAAGCACTTCACAGTCAGATTACATGTAGGGGTTAGACAGATGGGGGGATTGAGACAGGTAAGGCAAAGGCACATTTATTTATACAGCACAATATATACACAAGGTAGTTTCAGAGTGCTCGAAAGGAATAGAAAGCAAACTTTAAAAGTGTGAATAAAATGTTAGCTTATGTACAAATTCAGAGGCCACCCTAATTATAAAATTAAAGACAAAAACAAAATAAAAGTGATAAAACCCAGCAGAGGAAAACGGACTGATTGTAAAGGCGGTCAGAGTCAGGGCACACCATAGATCCTCATTAGGTATGTAAGTGTGTCTCAACTGTGTGTCTGTCTGACGTCATCTCAGGTATCATCGACAGCACTGTGCTGGAGCAGAGGCAGGTTGTGGCCGGTAACTGGAAACAGAACAAACGACGGTCCTGCCCTCGAGGAAGCGGATGTTGGCTTCGCCATGGTAACAATTGTCGCCGATGTCATCAAACTGCTGCTTCTAGTTAACTTTGTAGCTTTTAAGACAGTTTGAAGTGTGTTTATAAAACAGTAAAAATTGAAATCAGGACATAAATGATAAACAAATCTATATTAATCAATTAACTTGTTCATATGAGCTGAGGTAAAAGGACAATAACGTGTGAACTTATTTGTAAATGTATTCATATGTAATAGAAATATTCAGATATCAGATTAATATTGATTTTCAAGTTTAAAGAAAAGAAACAAAACTAAAGTCCAGATGAACTAAACTTCTTGCTGTCTACTGCTGTGGCCCCGCCCCCTCAGACCTTCAGGTTAATCTCAAGTTTTTTGTTGTTGTTTCTATCAGGTTCTGATCCAGAGCTGCTAACAAAGCAAACAACTGATTATTCTATCAATTCAGATTTGATGATTGATTCTGCTTATTGGTCCTTATTATTATCATCCAATTGATCGATTCTTCTCAGATAGATTTAATTGATAAATTAAAGATCCATTCTCCCATATCCTTGAATACCCCACCCCCCCATTGATGTCAATATCCATTGAAGCAGCATGCAATTGAAGGAATCAGACCTACAATTGAGGGATTGATAAAGGCGGGGGTATTGGTAAAATCAAACACTCCAATTTTTCCAATCAAAAAGCCACACTCTAATGATTGTCAATTGGTACATGATTTAAGAGCTATCAACTCCATTGTCGATGCTGAAACACCCGTTGTTCCAGACCCTCATACACTGCTCACCAATATTCCACCTGATACACGTTGGTACACGGTCATTGATTTATGTTCAGCTTTTTTTCAGTGTGCCACTACATCCAGACTCACAACATCTATTTGCGTTCACATATCAAGGACATCAATATAGTTACAAAAGATTAGTACAGGGATTTGTCGAAAGTTAGCCCAAGATTTACAACATCTAGATGTCCCAAGTACTGTCATTCAATATGTGGATGATTTGTTAATCTGTAGTCCAATAAAACAACAGTGTGAGATAGACTCAGTTGCAATACTAACGCGCCGACTAAGGGAGGACATAAAGTTAGTAAGGGTAAATTGCAGTTCTGTCAAACTGAAGTTGAATATCTAGGCAGGAAATTGTGTGGGAATACAAGGCTTATTGCCCCATCACAGATAGAAGCTATCACAAAAGCTCCCTGCAAACGGTGGGAACAATGCTCTCTTTTCTTGGGATGGCAGGATACAGTCGTCCGTGGATTTGTGATTATGTTGTTAAAACAGCGCCTCTGCGAGCCCTCATACGGGCAGCAGGTCAAACAAATAATTCAGCTCAATTTCACTGGACAGAGGAGGCGGAGGGAGCCTTCCAGGCAATTAAAGGAGACTTGCAATCTGCTCCAGCACTTGGTAATCCAGACTACTCCAAACCTTTTCATTTGTATGTTTCAGAACGATCAGGATTCGCTAGTGCAGTATTAATGGAAGACACACCAACTCCACTGCAACAGCCACTGGCTTATAATAGCACTAAATTAGACAATATAGGGGCGGGCTTGCCACCCTGTTATCAGGGATTGGCTGTAGCAGCATTTGCATTTCAGAAAGCCTCTACTTTAACTATGGGACACCCAGTGATCCTGTACACATCTCATCAATTACATGCCTTGCTCACGAGCCCACAGTTCGTTCTTACTCAAACTAGGTTATGGGTTATGGGGTTATATTATCAGCACCAGAACTCACCATCCAATGCTGCAGCACAATAAATCCGGCAACTTGAATGGTGTTAACAGTAGATGGCACACCACATGACTGTGTCCAAACAACAGATGCTTTCATGCGAGCGTGTGATGATCTTTACACCCAACCATTCACAGCGGACCTTAACGTTGTTTGTAGATGGCTCCTGTTTTAGAGATCATGCCGGTTATGCTATAATGCAATTAAATAAAGATAACACCTTTACAGAGGTTCAGGTAACTAAGGTTCCTCAACCATGTTCTGCACAGTTAGCAGAAATTAAAACTTTGACAGCAGCATGTCAATTAGCACAGGGAAAGCGTTTTAATGTGTATACGGATTCAGCAGATGCGTACGGTGTGTGTCATATACACGGTAGTGTATGGAAGCAAAGAGGTTTTCTTAGAGCTGATGGTACCCCAGTTAGCATGGCTCCGTTGCTGTTTCCCGCCGATTGTGAACCGCTTACAACCCTCTCATCTCTTATAATGGCTCAAGAAAAGGCTGATGCTTATGAAAAGTCGGTTTGGTCAAAGTCACACAGGAAGGTCCTCAAAAGGGACTGTGGAGGAGTCCCCATGGTCATTTTGTTCTACCTATTTTATTGTTGCGGTTTGCTATTAGAAATGTGCATGGTCAGGACCATTGCGCAAGGGGGGAAGTGCTTAGACGCCTTCAGGCAGTTTGGCAGCTACAGTTGATAGAACGTTGTATAAGTGTGAAGTGTGTGCACAATATAACACAAGAAAAGCGTTTTCGGCTCCAATTGCACACATTCCCCCACCAGATGGTCCATTTAGGCACCTAATGACAGCTGACGTGCTCAGGTGAACGTATTGTCTCATTTCCGGTTACCGGTGTTTCTGTGTTACTGGTAGCAAATTTTGCTGCTCCAGCTAAACCCAGTTAATTTTGATATTTTCTTTACTATAGCGGTTAATTACCCGCTATACATTTAAGTATACACTAGTTCTGTTTAAGCACTCATATCTGTCTCCTGTTAGCGACTTTCCGCTAATCCAACAGTTGTTTACATGCTAATTAGTTGCTTGCTACTTTAGCTAAGTTAGCGATGGCATCTCTCTCTCTCTCTTGCTCAGTGTGTCAAATGTTTAGTTATTCCTCTGCCTCCTTTAGCGATAATGGTACGTGTAACAAATGTAGTTTATTCACCGCGTTGGAGGCGAGGCTCAGTGAGTTAGAATCACGGCTCCGCACCACGGAGAGTCAAGTCAGCTGTAGCTAGCCAGCCCCTAGTTGATGCGAGCCGACCAGAGGTAGCTTCTGCTAGCCGTCTCCCCGTAAACAACTGGGAAGCCCGGGAGGCTGGGTGACTGTTCGAAAGAAGCATAGCCCTAAACCAAAGTCCACGGTTCTAACAGGTTCTCTCCACTCAGCGACACATCCGCTGAGAAACCAACTCTGATTATTGGCAGCTCCATTTTGCGAAACGTGAAATTAGCGACACCAGCGACCATAGTCAAATGTATCCCAGGGGCCAGAGCGGGCGACGTTCAATCCTATTTAAAACTGCTGGCTAAGGATAAACGTAAATATGCTAAGATTGTTATTCATGTCGGCGGTAATGACACCCGATTGCGCCAATCGGAGGTCACGAAAATTAATGTTAAGTCGGTGTGTACATATGCAAAGACAATGTCGGACTCCATAGTTTTCTCTGGGCCCCTACCTAATCTTACTAGCGATGACATGTATAGCCGCATGTCATCATTCAACCGCTGGTTGTCGAGGTGGTGTCCAGGTAATGATGTGGGCTTTGTACATAATTGGCAGACTTTCTGGAGAAGACCTGGTCTGATTAGGAGAGATGGCATTCATCCCACTTTGGATGGGGCTGCTCTCATATCTAGAAATCTGACCGAATTCATTAGTGGCCCAAAGCCATGACAGCTCAGAGTTCAGACCATAGACTTAATACAGTCTGTGGTCCAGACCAGGAGGCAGAGCTGCAGTCCTACACGCTTCTCTGCGCTTCCATTAGAGCAGTTACCCTGTTACCCAGTTAGTAACCCTAACCCTAACCCCACCCTAAACTCCACAGAGAGGTTGTCTGTTCCCCGACCACAATTATTTAAATCCAAAGTAAACAGAAGAGGAGTTACACATAAAAACTTAATAAAAAGTAAAACCACCACTGCAACAGTACAACAAAATAGGAGAATTAAATGTGGACTCTTAAACATCAGATCTCTGTCATCTAAAGCTGTTCTAGTAAACGATCTAATATCAGATCATAATATTGATTTATTTTGTCTTACTGAAACCTGGCTGTGTCACGATGAATATGTTAGCCTAAATGAATCCACTCCCCCCAGTCACATTAATACTCACATTCCTCGAGGCTCAGGCCGAGGAGGTGGAGTTGCAGCCATCTTCGACTCAAGCCTATTAATGAAACCTAAACCTAAACTAAATTATAACTCGTTCGAAAGCCTTGTTCTTAGCCTTTCACACCCAACCTGGAAAACACTACAGCCAATTCTATTTGTTACAGTGTACCGAGGTCCTGGACTGTACTCTGAATTTTTATCTGAATTCTCAGAGTTCTTATCAGGTTTAGTCCTTAAAACAGATAAAATAATTATTGTAGGTGATTTTAATATTCATGTGGATGTAGAAAATGATAGCCTTAGTGCTGCGTTTATCCATAAAGTCCATAAAGTTCTCAAAAAGGATTTAGTTTACAAATTATTATGGAGGTTTAAAAGAACTAGGACTTTCTGGTTAATAACAATTTTGGTCATGCGTTTAATACACAAATGCAATTTGTTTAAAATAAATGTTGGGAGGTGCTTGGTTTGGATTTGATCGGACCACTGCCAGAAACAGCACACGACAACAGATATGTCCTTACCATGACGGACCTCTACACAAAGTGGCAGATTGCAGAGACTCTGAAATCTAAGACAGCAATTGAGGTGTCTGCAACAATAACTTCAAAGGTACATGTTTGGCAGGTCAGGAAAATCATCACAGACCAAGGGAAGGAGTTTGTCAAGAAGGTGAAGTTTAGTGAAGATTTATTTAATAATGTTAGAGTTTTTTTTCCTACCTCAATCTCCGCATATATGTTGTTGTCTGCAAGTACTTCAGTCTTGCGAATTAAGTCAGTATGCTGAAAATCAACCACGCGGTCTCCAATGCTTACCATCCCCAAACCAGTGGACAGGTAACTCTTTCGATGTCTGTCCTCTAAGATCTGTTGTTGTTAAATCACTTATGCTTATTCATCAACTTCACAAATACATTGAAATGTACAGGATGAAAGGACCAACCAGAACATCAAGAGTGCTCTCAGAAAGTATGTGAATGACAACCACAACAACTGGGAGGTCCACTTTCCTGCTGTGGTGTATAGAATTAACACTGGATAGCAGGTTGTGTTTTAACACATCCACTGTTTATATATAATATTCACAATTTTATTACTTGAAAGAGAGTAGTGATCCACTGTTTGGTATCCCCTGCTAAGAATGTCAAGTTTAGTTTATTTTTCTATCCATCCATTATCTATACTGCTTATCCTTAGAGGGTCGCGGGGGGCTGGAGCCAATCCCAGCTGACATTGGGCGAGAGGCACCCTGGACAGGTCACCAATCAATCACAGGGCTGACAAATAGAGACAGACAAACATTCACACTCACAGTCACACCTACTTCGGGCAATTTAAAGTAATCAATTAACCTAACCTGCAGGTCTTTGAATGGTGGGAGAAAGCCAGAGTACCCGGAGAGAACCCACGCCAACATGGGGAGAACATGCAAACTCCACACAGAAGGGTCCCAGCTGGCCAGTGGGTTCGAACCCAGAACCCTCATAAATTGAATGCATGTTCATGGATTTATAACATTTCTTTATGTGTCAGAATTTGCTCTGTTGTGAGTCTGACTAAGGCTGCATTCAGACAGAATCAGGCGCTGCAGCGAAAACGCTGGTTGTCCCATTCATTTGAGCGAGGGAAGTGCATTTAGGCTGCGGCGAAAAGTTAAAACAATCAACTTTTGGAGAAATGCAACCGACGTCATGCTGTGGTGGCCAGTCACGCCGGCGATCAGACTGCTGTTTACTGAGCAACTGTGAAGATGGAAGAAAGACTGGTTGATCGTGATTACTGTACATCAGCCGTTCGACCCTGCCACGAGGGAGTACAAAGACGTTAATTACCGTGCAGTGGCTTGGCTTGTATCGCTCTTCAAGATGGGATTGCTGGTTAGTATGTGACACTCCCACACCACCTCACGCCTGATTCTGTCTGAATGCAGCCTAAAACTGATTAGGATTCTAAAAAAAATTTTTTTAAAAAACAGTTCCTGATGTTTTTATGTTAGTTTTGACTTAGTCCAGTTTAGGTTTTTCCTCTTAAAAGAAAGAAATCCTGTGATTTTACCGCTGTAGTTGTGACTGCATGTAGAATAATTCTTTTATTATTCCAACTGGAGTCTTTACTCGTAACCTGGTGCAAAAGCTGGACATCATGAGGGACCTTCATACAATGTTGTGCTGGGTACACAGTCACCAAGAGATTTTCCATGGGGAGGTGACAGAGCCTGCTGTTTATGGAGTGAAAACAGTCTAAATAAGATTTACAAATGTGTATTACATGATCTACAAATGAAAAATAAGATTTGTAAATTAAAAACAAGATTTGCTGTCAGAGTGTACATAAACCCACTCACTGTTTTAACCACACCCTCGACCTTGTTCTTGTTTATGGGATTGAAATTGAACATCTAATAGTCTTTCCACAGAATTCTTTTTTATCAGACCATTTTCTATTAACTTTTGAATTCCTATTACTGGACTACACGCCATTAGGCAAACATTCCTACACTAGATGTCTATCTGATAGTGCTGTAGCTAAATTTAAGGAAGTGATTCCATCGGCATTAAATTCAGTTCCATGTCTCAATGTAACAGATGACTCCTATGCTAACTTTAGTCCCTCCCAAATTGATCATCTTGTTGATAGTGCTGCAGGCTCACTACGAATAACACTCGACTCTATCGCCCCTCTAAAAAAGAAGATAATAAAACAGAGGAGGTTAGCTCCATGGTATAACCCGCAAACCCGCAAATTAAAACAAACATCGCGAAAACTTGAAAGGAATTGGCGTTCCACCAATCTGGAAGAATCACGTTTAGCCTGGCAAGATAGTCTTAAAATTTATAGGAAGGCCCTCCGTAATGCCAGAGCAGCTTACTACTCATCATTAATAGAGGAAAATAAGAACAACCCCAGGTTTCTGTTCAGCACTGTAGCCAGGCTGACAGAGAGTCACAGCTCTGTTGAGCCATGTATTCCTATAGACCTCAGTAGTAATGACTTCATGAGCTTCTTTAAAGATAAAATTCTAACTATTAGAGAAAAAATTCAGCACCTCCTGCCCTCAGTTGGTACTGACTTATCTTCAAACACAGGAACCTTAGAAACAACTGTAAAACCTGTACATTTAGACTGCTTTTCTCCCATCAACCGTAATCAACTAACTTCCATGATTTCCTCATCTAAGCCATCAACGTGTCTCTTAGACCCCGTCCCAACTAGGCTGCTTAAAGAAATTTTACCCTTAGTTAGCACTTATGTACTAGATATGATCAATCTGTCCTTATTTAAAAGGCTATGTGCCACAGTCCTTTAAAGTAGCTGTAATTAAGCCTCTTCTTAAAAAGCCCACTCTTGATCCAGGGATTTTGTCAAATTATAGACCTATATCTAACCCTCCTTTTCTCTCTAAGGTCCTTGAGAAAGCAGTCGCCAATCAGTTGTGTGACTTTCTACACAACAACAAGCTGTTTGAGGATTTTCAGTCAGGATTTAGAGTGCATCATAGCACAGAGACAGCACTGGTGAAAGTTACAAATGACCTTCTAATTGCATCAGACAAAGGACTTGTCTCTGTACTTGTCTTACTAGATCTTAGTGCTGCATTCGATACCATTGACCATCACATTCTATTACAGAGACTAGAACATTTAATTGGCATTAAAGGTACTGCACTAAGCTGGTTTAAATCCTATTTATCAGATCGATATCAGTTTGTACACGTTAATGATGAATCCTCTATGCACGCCAAAGTTAGTCACGGAGTTCCACAAGGTTCTGTGCTTGGACCAATTCTATTTACCTTGTATATATGCTTCCTTTAGGCAATATTATTAGGAAGCACTCCATAAATTTTCATTGTTATGCAGATGATACCCAATTGTATTTGTCGATCAAGCCAGATGAAACCAATCAATTAGCTAAACTTCAGGCATGCCTTAGGACATAAAGGCCTGGATGACCTGCAATTTTCTGATGTTAAACTCAGACAAAACCGAAGTTATTGTACTTGGCCCCGAACACCTTCGAAACACATTATCTAAAGATATAGTTTCTCTAGATGGCATTGCCCTGGCCTCCAGCGAAACCGTAAGGAATCTTGGAGTTATCTTTGATCAGGATATGTCCTTTAACTCCCAAATAAAACAAACTTCAAGAACTGCCTTTTTTCATTTACGTAACATTGCAAAAATCAGGCACATCCTATCTCAAAAAGATGCAGAAAAACTAGTCCATGCATTTGTTACGTCTAGGCTGGACTATTGCAACTCTCTATTATCAGGCTGCCCCAATAAATCCCTTAAGACTCTCCAGCTGATTCAGAATGCTGCGGCGTTTACTGACAAGAACCAGAAAAAGAGATCATATTTCTCCAATATTAGCTTCTCTACACTGGCTCCCTGTAAAATCCAGAATAGAATTTAAAATCCTTCTCCTCACCTTCAAAGCCCTAAATGGTCAGGCACCATCATATCTTAAAGAGCTCATAATACCCTATTACCCCACTAGAGCACTGCGCTCCCAGAATGCAGGGTTCCTTGTGGTTCCTAGAGTCTCTAAAAGTAGAATGGGAGCCAGAGCCTTCAGCTATCAAGCTCCTCTCCTGTGGAACCAGATCCCAGTTTGTGTACGGGAGGCGGACAACCTCCTCACATTTAAGAGTAGGCTTAAGACTTTCCTCTTTGATAAAGCTTATAGTAGGGCTGACTCAGGTGAGCCCCTGAGCCACCCCTTAGTTATGCTGCTATAGGCCTAGACTGCCGGGGGACTTCCTATGATGCACTGAGCTCCTTTCTCCTCCTCTTCCTCTCCATCTGTACGCCCTCATATCCCATCAATGCTTGTTATTAATTCAACTTCTTCCCGTAGTTGTGTGCTTTCTCTCCTCTCTCTCTCTCCCTCCCCTTCTGTTGCTTTCTGCAGGTGTTTCTGCCTCTGGAGCTGTGGAAGTCTGGGTCTGTGGTTGCTGCCACCTGCTGCCCCCGTGCTCCTGCTCTGCACCCGCTGATGCTATTGCTGTTGTTGCTGTTATTAGTATTGCTATTATAATGTTGCTCTTAGTGTTGTTTCTGTTGGTGTTAACATCAATGCCATTACCATATCTATGCTGTATTGAGCTGCTGTGTGTTCTCTTTCCTCCTGCTCTCTCTCTCCCACTCCCCCCTTCCCCCTTCAACCCAACCGGTCGAGGCAGATGACCGCCCACCTTGAGCCTGGTTCTGCTCGAGGTTTCTACCTGTTAAAGGGGAGTTTTTCCTTGCCACTGTCGCATAGTGCTTGCTCATGGTGGGAACTGTTGGGTCTCTGTAAATATAAAGAGTCGGTCTAGACCTGCTCTATTCGAAAAAGTGCCCTGAGATAACTTTGTTATGATATGGCGCTATATAAATAAAACTGAATTGAATTGAATTGATTTGTAAATGTGAACAATGATTTATGCGTAATTTTGGGTACTCACAAATGCGTGTTCCAATCCACACACAAATACCAAGCATTTTGAAAACCAAAAAAAATGCAAATGCACACATCACAACTGGAATAAATATGTATATTTTACTTACAGATTTTTAACTTCAACTTCACAGATCTGATCCTTTTCGCTTTCAAAAAGCTTCCTGTGCATACAAATGTCGAAAAATATTTGTTACATTATTTTGTATTTACTTACAGATTGTTACATTTGTTTGCACAGATCGCCTGTTACACGCGGATCAGGTTGCTTTCCCTTTTGGGATTTTTAGACTATTTTAACGGTCTTCAGCTCCACAGAGTCAAAAATGCATGCTGCGTGTAAGTGCTGGTGGAAAACTGGGACATCTGGGCTTTCAGTGAATTCGTATTTAATTTCAAAGTGGGAAAGACGTTTTTTTAAATAGACAGAATAGCTCGTCAGTGGGAAATACTTTTACTTACAGCCTACTGTAAGTAATGTGTAGCCTACCTACAGGGTACTTTACAGGATAGGTGAAATAAATTATACTGTATTTTTGTAAGTACTGAGTACCTATGGGATACAGTAGGGCCTACGGGTAAACAGAGAAGAACAGTTGACAACAATGACATCCGGTACCTCTTAAGTAATTATGGTATAACGTATTTCACAGTTGTGATGTGCTACCAAAAAGTAATATACTAATGGATGAAGTGCAATAAAAACAAATGTTTTTGCCCTTTCCATAGCTGTTCTCCAGATGGACAGTTAGAATAAGCAAAATGCCCTCAGAGAGGATAGGAGCAAAGTATGACTTTTTATTCATCTTTCAGTATCAGGAGGACATGGAGATATTCTTTTCAAGTTGTGTTGATGAACAGGGCCTGAAGGTTAATGCCATGTTCCTTAATTTCATTTGATCAGGAGGGTCATAAATGAACTTGTATATATTTACTAGTTAAAAGGAATCTTTTTCTTGCCAGTGTTGTATTAGTATGTTACCTGACACCTGTATATAATGTTCATATCATAGCAGTTACACATATATATATATATATATATATATATATATACACACACACATATACATATATATTATATATACTTTTTGCTAGTTTCTGTACATATTCATGGTGCAACTTAAATGCTATTCTTCTCAATAGCTTGTGTAAATGTCAAGATCCTCGTGATTCTATTTTTTATCTAATTGTATACATAGGGTCTATGTATGTTCTTTCATCGTTGACACATGCACCACATTAAATTTGTTTTAAAGCTGTACTTGGCAAAAAATAAAGGATTGTGTTTGTGATAGGTTCAAAAATTATTCATTTGTTTTCATTGTACTTGTACAAATCTACATGATATATGTTAATTGCAAAGAGGTCTTTCATCTTACGTTTAAGGTAAGTTTCTTCTATCGCAGTTAAGTCTCTCCTCTGTGTGTGTGCCGTTTTTTCTTAAATGCAGAAATGTGTTAATGAAAGCTTCAATTGAAATCACTATATCTTGATAAGTGGAACATATCTTTAAAAATACATATTAATGAAATATGTTTAGTGTGACTTAAAAATTTTAAAAAGGTTAAAATGTATCATAGTAAGTATACATTAATATATATTTAATTAGGAGGAAATTAGCTCTACATATTAGACACTCTTTACCAAAACAGGAAAAAAAAGTATTTATTTAGTAAGGGAAAATGTAATCTTCTATTTCATTAGCGCCATATATTGACATTCTTTACAAAAACAAGAAAAACGTGTATTTATTTAATAACTAGTAATATCATCATAACTCCTGAAATTTGCAGATGTCACAACGGTCAACAGCCTCGTCAAGGACGGAGACGAGTCTGCATACAGACGTGAGGTTGAACAGCTGGCCCCCTGGTGCGGTCAGAACAACCTGGAGCTGAACATGCTGAACTGTGGAGATGACTGGACTTCAGGAGGAGCCCCTCAACACTGCCCCCCATCACCATACTGAACAGCACTGTGTCTGCTGTGGAAGCCTTCAGGTTTCTGGGATCCACAATTTTCCTAAAGTGAGCATCCAACCTCGACTCCATCATCAAGAAGGCCCAGCAGAGGATGTACTTCCTGCGCCAGCTCAGGAAGTTCAACCTGCCTCAGGAGCTGCTGGTCCAGTTCTACACTGCTATCATCCAGTCTGTTCTCTGCACATCCATCGCTGTCTGGTTTGGACAGGAACAGACTACAATGGACAGTCAGGACTGCAGAAAGAATCACTGGTGCCAACCTGCCCTCCATTCAGGACTTAGTATACATCTCCAGAGTCAGGAAGAGGGCAGGAACCATCACTGCAGATCCATCACACCCTGGACACAACCTGTTCCCTTCTAGTAGATGCTACAGAACACTGGACGTCAAAACAACCAGACACAAGAACAGTTTCTACCCACAGGCCATCACTCTGATGAACAGTTAACATCAGTCACAGTGTCAGGAACAATCCCTGTGCAATAACCCTGTGACACAAACTTCCACTGTACCTGTAAATAATATTTTCTCATTGCTTAAAGCTGGGGTAGGCAAAACCTGTGCAACCTATGCACAACCTTCCGCCTCTCTCTCTGCTACCTCGTATCACTCCGCTAAGCCCCTCCCACCAAACCCACAACTTCGACCGGCAGCAGAAGGAGTCGGTTCCCCTGTGAAACTGTATCCCTCGTAGGGCTCGCTCTCCAGCCTCACAGAGACCGCGGGCCCTCCCGCCCTGACTTGTTTTCTCAAAGACGCCCCTCCAGCGCTTCGCGGCTACAGAGCAGAGCGCCCCAGAGGCTTCAGAGGCAGCTGCAACGCCGTCCAGCAGCGGGAAAAGAGGCTAGTACACTGCACACACACACACCACTGTCCCCCGTCAAAAGTTATTCCCCACTGTTTGTCATCATGCCTCTTTGCCACTCGTCGTTATGAGCGCCATGTCATCGAACGTAATAAGTCTGAAGCTCCGTGTGGATCTGGGACGTGTTTTGTACTATACGCTGCTGTAGGCAAAGGAAGTGTTGGAAATTTATCACAGGTTTCAGGATTTTCGACAGGATTTTCCTCCACTGAATCAGGTTTTCACCATCTGAAGGGACGTGTACACACATCTGCTCTTGTAGCTTAGCCAATAGGAACACACCGTCTCTCTGAAATAACCAGTGATTGGCTAAAGTCTCCCGTCACGGGATAGATTTTCTAAAGGCAGAAAACAGAGGCAAGAGGGGGGGCTGAAGTAGAGGTCTGCTCTCAGACCACTTGAATTACAATATGCTGCACGGTTAATATGGCATTTTTGCCCAGTGACGCCAAAAGAAAACTGCCTACCCAACCTTTAAATACAGTTTTTAAACATGTAAATATCATCAAACACAAATCTACGCATGCTGTGCATACTGTATATGTCATATCCACCTACCTCATGTATATAAAGCAACCTGTTACATTAATCATATTTATTTTAGCACCCTTTGCACTCTGGACCATTGCACACTGTCTACAAATGTTATATATATATATACTTTTTATAAATATATTTATATTTGTATCTGTACATAGTAGTTTAATATCTATGTTTACCTTGTCAAGCTTGTTGTCCTTGTTTTTAGCTGTATGTATGTCTATTTCTGTGTATGTACATTGAGCGCAACGAAAAACCGGAGTCAAATTCCTTATACATGTAGACATACCTGGCCAATAAAGCTGATTCTTTAAATCAGAAACTGCTGTAAATTGCTTCGACATATTTCCGACATACTTCAAGCAATGCAAGCGTTTATGGATCAAGCATGTGCCGTAGAGTGCTGCAGGAATGAGTCTTAAAACCTGGAAATGAGTTAGCATTTTTGCACTTCCGGTTCCCTCGTCTCGAAATCAGTGGGTTTTTGGTTAGATGCCTGAAATAAGGTCTGTGGTTAACACAAGCTTAAGAGATTTTCACATTTTGTTCTACGACATAAAATGTCAGTAAATACCCCACTCATGAATTTTGAAGCTTTTACGTGTTAAAAAAGACAGTTGCTACCAAGTGGCTAAATGAGACTACAGAGGTTGTCAGCGACATTAAATGTCATCACGCCGAACACAGAAACTCATCTACCATCACACACCATGGTGAGTTACAACGACCATTTCATTGTGCTTTTGTATACCGATATCATCCTCCAACAGAGACTGATTGAAGCACTAAAGCCTTGTACTT